>ML829776.1:95397-111581 GCA_009831015.1 Picea engelmannii
GAATCTGGTGTGAAATTCCCGAATAGACTCATTCTCATGCTTGGCAAGGCTATTTAGTCGAGTGAGTAACATGTTAGGGTCTTCTTTGATGCTCCATCTTCTGAGAAATATTTTCTCAAGTCTATCCATGGTTTTAATGCTTCCATCAGGAAGACTGAGATACCAACGTCTTGCAGCATCATAAAGGGTAGTAGAGAATAACTTCATGACCAAGTCCTCAACGTCATCACTAATGGGGTGAAGCTGAAAAAATGCCCAAAAGTTACTCATATGCTCTTCGACACTAGTGGCATTAGTGCCGATAAACTTAGGCAACCACTTCTCATACTTGGGTGGCATTTGCCTAGGGTAGCTAGGTATGGCTAACATGTCCAATGGCTTGAAAAGAATAGACGACCATTGTCTTTGATTGTTAACTGGGTTTGTAGAACTGGTCTGAGAGGTAGACATGTTTAAAGGAAGTCTCTTTCCAAAAAGTGACTTGACAACATGTGAATTCAAAGAAGGCTTCCTTCTGAAAGCTAAAGGAGGATTATTGAATCTCCTTTTGGTTTGTGGAGTCACCAGATAGTTTTCCTGAAACTATCAAAGAATAGGGGAATAAATTCCAGTGGATTCGCCAGGTAAGCTTGTAAGAGACAGGTCTTTGAGGCAAGGCTTACCAAAAGATTTTTCATTGAGGAAGATTGACTCAGTGTTCCCCGACAACAGTGCCAAAATGTTATCTCTCAGTTTGTAGTTTAGGTCAAAAGGCTAAAGGATAGAGATCAAACTGGCATAACATGAACCTTCCCCACCCAATGTCACCTCAATGGGGAGGTTCTTTCTGTTTAGGGAGGTTAGCCCAGGGGAGACGTCCCCGGAAACCTGGGGTTTGAAGAGGCAGAAGGTATAAAGTCAAGTTTTAGAGTTCCCTCCTCACAGGTTACCACCAGAGTCAGACAGTCCGACTAATTAGCCAATAAATGAAGTGTATGCCCTATTGAAAACACCTGCCCAGAACAAAACAACAACAATACTATATATATATATATATATATATATGCAGGCTATAGCTCAAAGGGTTAGTACTTCAATGACTATCTACTATTATTCAATAAGCAATGTAAAGTGATAGATACAAGATGAAGGCAATGTTTTGTCAATTAACCATGAAAGATTATCAATTCATCAATATCTATCAAGATGATTAAGCCTACAATGTATCCAATCAACAATTTGCTCAATAAATGCTTCAAATCATCATTTAATTGCTCATATTCGACTTTTGTTGCGTCAAGATGAGATAACCAACTATGATGTCAGCCCTAATTAGGTTAGTTTGTTAGTTAGGGTTTCAAAGTTATAGTTTTGAAGATTTTTTTGTACACTAAGACTTCAACATTGGAGGTTAGAAATCAGTGCCTTAGGGTATATGGAGTCAAATAAGAAAAGGGCACAAGGTTTTGAAAGGATGATGGCTTAGAGACTAGAGGGAAGGGTTCTAAAGTGATGCAAAGGCAGGGCCCTAGAATCAAAACCCTAGGGGAAAGAGGCTCACTCCGGTGTTGCTTAATCAAGGCCTCGTGCTCTTTCCTCCTTCTATAAGTCAACTTGGCAAAATAGCTAGCATAAATAATAGGTCTAAGGGAGAAAGTGTTGTAAGGACAAGGCTTTCAAACCCTATAAAATGATGGCCCTAGGTGTAGATGACCTAGGCCTAGGACGTCACCTTCTTTCAACCTATAAACTTCAACGCTAGCTTAAGGGAAGAAGTAAGATGAGTGTAGCAAAGGCTAGGCTCAATCCTTCTTCTTCAATGGCTGAAAAATCTCTCTCTAAGGGGACATGTAACAATGACATACTTGTGTGCTTATTACCTAGGGTTTTAAATCAGCAATATAATACGCAAATGCAAGAAATTACACCTAAAACCATTCAATTAAGAAGTTTTGTAAGAAAATTCACTTACATATCATGAAGAGAAGCATAAGCAAACCCTAGTTGTAAACCTTCCTTAAGAGAAATGCCACAAAATGCCAAAAATATCCTTCCAATAACAAGTGTGCCTCACTTAGACAACAAGAATACCCTAGGAGGGTGCAAAAATCAGACCTCACAAGTGTGAGTGAATTTTTTTTATTGTCAAAATGAGGGAAAACATCCTCAATTTATATCATCCAATGACCTTTAATTAAAATTAGGTCATTAAAACAGCCAACAAGGCTAATAACTAAAAATCATATTATTTTACATTAAACTGCTAAAAGAGAACCCTAAATGAGCAATGAGCAACATGTCTAGCCCCTTTGAGGGAGACATTGGCCCTTTTTAGGGAAAATCACAACACTAGATGACAAACGTTGGCCCTCTCTGGGCCTCTAATCTCTGCCACACATGCCAAACTACCATGTAAAAGTGCCATGCACTGGAGGTGATGTCAAGGGCCTCTAGAGGACATCCTGGGTCAACAGAGGGAAACGTTCCACTTCCAGTGGGTCAACCCCCTAGGGTTGGGCTCAGCCAAGGCGTCCTGGATGAAAATGTCCTTCTTCTCTCGCGTATAGGCTTGACCAATCACTGTCCTGTCTCTACCCTTGATGAGGTCCCAACAACCATCTGATGGGCTCTTCAGCCCCATGGAGGTCCGAACTAATCATCTCGCCATGTGTACCGGTCCACTTGGTACCTGTCCATTGGGCATGGTCTTGCACATCAAAAACTTCGCCCTCCATGGGCTCATTAGTCCTCGAGATCATAGCAATGTCAATCATATTTCATCATTAATTTTATCAAATGCATGCATAAAACCCCTAGCATATCATATAATAGCTCAAAGACATTACAATGACCTACTATACAAAGCTGAAGAAAAAGACAAAGTGCCCTATTGGGCCAACATCCATAAGAAGAGGAAAGTTTCCAAAGGATATCATCCAAGCCATGTAATACGAGGTGGTGTGGTCTAAGGATGTCCAGACATAGTGAAAGAGAGGGGTGAATATTATCCGTGGGTGCCTTTGTAGGAGGCGAGTTGTACCTGTCATGGATGCAATTCTTTCCAAGCCATTTACTGCCTTCATTCTTTCTTTTATTTATTTCTTTTTCTTTATTTTTATTTCAAGGTCTAACTAGAGGACACTGCCTTGGCGTGGTGACCAGAGCTGACAGTGTTACCCATGAGTACTTTCACAGAGATGATAAGGTTGGCTCGTGATGAGACCCCCTTTCCCTTGGCCATGCAACCAAAGATCACTGCCCTGGCGTGGTAACTAGAAAATGGCAATGGCATACTGCTAGGTACCTATCAACATAATGGGTTGGCTCATGATGAGAGCCCCCATCCTCTTGGTTAGGTATTGTTTTATTATCTTTCTTCGAGTCCCTCTTGTTTCTTATTGAGAGGCCTTTTATTGCCTTCTCGGGGATCCCTGGGCGAGGCATCTCTAGGTTTTATTTTTTTATGGATTTTATCTCTTACCAACTGCTTTTACCCCCTGGGACTTTAGCTCCTTCTTCCCACAGGATAATGTGTAACCCCACAAATAGGTCATCCTAATGTCCGGACTAGGGGAATGGGATAGATGGATGGGAGACAAGATGTAAAAGTGATAATATGTGGGAGCATACGATGGCTCTTCAAAATCCCCTCTGGTAGCTAACCAAAACCTATGGGTACAGGCTTGCTAGGGTACCCTGTCAATCCCCCCAACCATGGTCAAGTGGGTTAGTGTAATATCCAAGCAGTTGTCAGAAATGAAAGGAATCTGATGCATATATCTGAAAGTTATAATGATCAAACATGACACATACCATGATACCTGGACCAATTATCTCATGGAGAAAGAGTCTTCTCCGATACAAGTCCAAGTCGAAGGTGATGGATGCTGCTGCTGCTGATAGGACAAGTTTGATGAAGAAGAAGATAGATGGGCCCTCCAGGGCCATGCTCAGGTCAATCTTGCTCTCGGTACTCCATGTCTAGGATATGTGGGCCTCGAGACATGATCTCCTAGTTATCCTAGAAATCAGGGATAACATGAACTTACCTACATAACCCCTCAAGTAGGTAGAACAATATGTTTTCTATGTAATAAAGGCTGACATTAGTAAATAAGGCCTATGTAATAATGTGAACATGTCTAGTGACTTAATAGAACCTTCTACTTCTAGAAATATCTTTCTCTAGAATTCTTTCTAGAAGATAGAAATATTATTAATAGGAGTAGAATTATTTTGTAATTGAGATTTATTTTGTTGGAGGTTTCCCCTCGAAGGGGCAAATGAACTTGGATTTTTATCAATAAAGGTATCATTTATGGTGTTATTGTTCTCTATATTTTTTTGTTTCTACTGGTATTTGTCATAATATTTCTATTTATGCTCTGCATAATACATTTGGTACCTTACACAAGCCAACTATTATTTGATTCATTTTGTAATTGTACAAAACACCTTTGTTTTATGACAAGAAAGTATACATATTCCATCACACTCGATGATATCCATAATCACCCTTGGTCAGAGCATTCACACCGAGTCATCCATATATGCATACATCCTCGTTATTGGCCACAACTCACATATCCCTGTACCCTTCATTGTGATCCCATAGTTTCTACCCATAACTACCGATTCATTTATAATTACTACATCCTTAGTCCCAATTTAACACAATTTCACCATATCTGATTGTCCCCCAAACCTCATATCACTTTATGTCTAGTTGGTTATTTGACTGGTACCATTATTAATCGTCAATTATGCTTCACCCAGGGGAAGTCTTAAGTCTCATTTACCATAGACCTCGTCCACATTTGTAAATAAAACATCACTAATACAAATTCAGTACTTTATTCATATTTAGTTGATTTAAAGGGGCACCTTTCCCTTTGTGGTCATCATTTCATTGTTGTTGACATCAACACCAATTTCTAGGAATGTTGCAACATCTCGATTCCTATTATCATACAAATGGAAAACCCCAAATGATACAGGGATAATCATCATTTCTCTTTGCGTCCATTGAACCCCCTGGTTATTTAAATCAACACATATCCACATCGGGATAGGTATTACTTTGAGACAGTTGTAGTTTCCCGTTCTAGTTGAAGATCCCTAGGCTTGATAGGCCATCAATGCCATCAAGTATGAACACTTATCACATGTGTCCATTTCAGGTTCCAGGGAAGGTTCTCCTCAGAACAGTTCTTTGTTGTTACCGACGCTCCTAAGGGTGCTTCAAATTTCCACTTCACCAATTTTTCTAGTTACAACATCACCAAGTTCCCTTTTCCTTGCTAATTCTCTCACAAAATCCCTGAACATTTTGTCTACTACTATAATAATTTCTTTGTTGGCATGAGCATGGGGCATGTCTGCCTCATTTGTATAAAACGATTCTATTTTTCAGGTATGATCATGTTTTTGCATGTGGGTGTTCCCTTTTACCTCCACGAGACGTCCTTGTTTACTCAATTTGTTCCTATCTCTCCACCAATAATCAATGCACAATAAAAAGAAAACGATGATGTATTTGAGTATACATCTACTCCTAACCTCACACATTAGGGGGAATTTGTTGTCAATCGTTCACATAGATATATAGGCGATCATCAAAAGGGTCATCGATACAATACAATAAAGAGCATACTCATGGCATTAATACACTATACTCAATAGAGCACCAAAACTATGTAAAGTAGGTTTTTTAAGCATTCACGTGCAACTTTGCAGTCTAAATTTTGCACGATATGCATGTGCTTGTTTCTTTGAAACCTATGTAGATCTTCTTGAAGTGAAATCTCACCAACATTCAATGAATTAAATGCATAAAATCCCATCACAATACTCATGAGATGAGCTACAGGGAAGTCTTGAGCTACATACCATTCAAAGCTAGTACCTTAAGTGGTTCCATGTCCACTGAAGAAATGGGGAACCACACCCAAGTGGCACCTCTTTCACACTTGGAACTGGCTATTATGGAGCTTGTAGAAAGACTATAAATAAAGGCCATGGGAATGAATTTCAAATACAAAAGGTTAAGCATGGTTATGCTACTTGGATGGGTCTTTAAGAATAACATTTCTCAAGTTTTCATTGTTGCACCCATAACTCAAAGCTTGTGCAATGATCTGTCCCCTTGAAGATATTTTTGCACACTTCTTGTTTCAAAAGGAGAGAGAGAAGGCCTCAAGGAACAATAAAGGACCCTTCCAAGGAGGAGAGGAGATCCCACCTACTCATTCCAATCCTCTACGGTGTATTTGCATTGGTCTTACCATTGATATACATTTCATCTTCGCTTGCATTTGATATTGTCATTTTTCATCCCCATGCTCTTTGTATTTATGTTTATTTTCGTTTATTTATCTTGCAATGATGATTTGTTTATATAGATTAACTCTAAAAATTTAATTGTGGTGTAACTCTAGCCCAGTTTACACTCAATGGTTTGTTTTTTCTCACCCAAGTGACAAAAAAGACCAAACACCATGTTTAGAGGTGCTTCATGATATTTGAGGTACATAGTGTATGATTATCCCTTTGATGGTCTATGATGGATACATTGGAGGTGGCTTACTCAATGGTTGCTTGACCTCAGTTGGATGCATGCATAACATTTTTTCTTGGAGAGTTAGAGGTATTCAGATAGCTTGGGACCGTCTTCATGATGGACACATGTAGATTGGTTGGTTTCTTGAGAGAATGCCTACATTGGAGGAATGTTTGGCATTCTGGATGAGGGTGTTGAGCCCTATATAACATGGGTTGGCATGGATGCTTGCATGGAGTCTTGGATTTAACTTGGGGATGATTGGATTGCGATAGTGTCCATGCAATCACAAGTGGACCTGGACCTAGTGGAACACATGATTTAGAATGAGCATTGGAGTTCTTGGAGGCATGCACGAGAAGCGTTGGACACATCTTATGGAGCAACTTTTCATTGGAGCCTTGCTTGTGCACAACATCACCTTGGATATTGACATGTGTACCCTTGTGTTGTTGTGGGCAAAGTGCCTTGCTCAACAATGGGGGTTCTCCCCAATGTAAAGTTCCAATTAAAACTCAAATCATTTGAAATAGGGAACCTATTCATATTTTGTCCCAACAACCCTTACTATTTAATATGAAATGAAGGTGAAATGAAAAATGCAGAATTCTTCTAATCTACATGCAAAGCACAATCTTATTCTATCTATCCTATCTAGGAGCATATCTTAACTAGTGAATAGAAGGTTGAACATACATTCTTGTGATTACTTCTAGAACATAAAGTTATTTAGGAAACACAACATAAACATATATATGTATGAGTAGGAAAGAAGTACAGAAAAGGTTTTCATTAGATTTACTATTCACAGCCTCACATTCACCATATTAAAGAAAACATCTTAGAAAAACATAGCAAGAGTGAAAATTTTGTACATAAAAGTCTATAACACAACAATACATCCTCACAATGATTCCAGTAAGAAACAAGCACCATAAATAGTTATGAGCACACGACATAGAGTCCAACCTTCTCCTGAAAAATTGGCACTGAGGGATTCTCCTAATTAAAGTTCAAAAATGGGTTTTAAAAAGTTCAAGTAGAAAAAACCCCTTTCTCTACTAGTCAATTCCATTTTATATGGGGTCGTAGTCGACCATGTGCTTAATTGTATAAATAGGGTGACCATACTTCATTTTGAGATGAGATTCCTATTACATGCCTAAATATTAGTTGGTCAAATTGAACCTCATAATATATCAACTCCTTTGGCATAGGTCCCACACCCTTTTGAGTGTGTTAGGGTATTAATTAATTAGATTTATATATTTTGAAGGATTTGCAATGTACTCTTTTAGTGTCTCCTTCGAGATCCTTGAGGTTATTCCTATGGAAACCCCTTTTCCTTTGATATTTCCCTCTAAGTCATTCAAAACATAAATTGCAAACTAGAGTGAACTCATGTTTCCAAGTGGGGTAAGATGACATGTTTCAATTACTCTCTCAGGAGCAATGTGCAAGCGCTTACAATTATCCACCAAGGTGGTGATATCTCTCTCTAGGGATGCACTTACTGAATAGAAATTTGCTAACATTGTATAGTTACATTGATTCTCCCTCTCGCTTATTTGAGGAAGATCATCTAGTGTGTCTTTTTCTTCTATCTGTCATTTCTTCAATTCGTCCATGCTCATTTGGAATCCATATAATATCACCTTTTTTTCTTTGATATTGTCCAAATAAGTGAGGAAAAGTTTGGTGTAATATTGAAATTCCTACAAATTACTATACATTAGCCTCTGAGCGGTGCTCAATTCATATTGCATTTCAAAAGTGCAAACTTTGAACATGACCAAGCTAGTCATATCTGCATTATAATGGGCGTCTTCTTTCTCTAGGGAACTTATCCTTTTTTTGTAGCCTTCTATTTATTTGACCATGTTTCTAATGTTAAATTTAGTTCTTAGGAGAAAGCAACTCCTACAGAAGCTATGGAAACTAGGTTGGCTTCTATGTATGTGACTAATGGATTCTTGGTGGTGATTGTGAGCTTAGGGATTCTATGTAACTTGAGAGTTTTTTTATGGATTGTTTTACCACTCATCCTTTTGTCTTATTAAAGACAAATGCATTTAGAATTATGATTGCTTCATACTTTGAGGGGGTGAAATTTCCTAGACCAAGCTCACCAAAGAAAATGGCCCCCTGTGATAGATGTCATCAGGGGTTTGAGATATGTTGTAGGGTTGGAGGTACCTATGTATATATGATATGTATATCCAGTTTCCTCATTCATTTTCCTCTCTACATCTTCCTCTTCTCTTTTCTTTTAAGATTCTACTTCTCGCGCAAGTTTTATGTCCTCATTATTTTCTTTTCATTTGCCTCTCGTCACATATTTTCTACTTGTTGTTTTATAACTTCTACTTGCCTATGTTCTTTAGATACTGCATCATATGTGTTAAAATCTCAATTCCCAACACCTAGATAAATTACTACCTTATTTTTTCTTCTTCCTTACAATTAAATTAAAACACACAGAATAAAATATATTGGCTGAAAATAAATAAAACAACGGAAGCAATCTGGAAACCAAACTTCACACATGCACACACAAATTATTCCCTTCAAATCAAATTTTCATTAATAATGAATTCAATCTTACAAGGGATCCATTTCTTGGAAAATGGCCCACTAAGGAAAACACAAATTACAACAAACCTGACAAACTATCCTCCTGAAGAAATCCGCTGCCCTATTTTCCTAGATATTCCTCCTAGACACTCATATTTTCACTATATCTACTTGCTCATCCTAATATCTACAAGATATTTCTGATGGTACGTCATATCTACTAGATCTGCCTATTGATACCTCATCTCTACACTAGATTTGTTCATGGGTACCTCATATATGCTAGATTTGTCCATTGGTACCTTATATCTACTAGATCTACCTATTGGTACCTCAAATATGTACTAGATCTATCTCCCAGTACCTCAAATCTGCAAGATTTGTCTACTAGTATCTCATATCTTCTAAATTTACATGTTGTGGTACCTCATATTTTCTCCCCAGAAATATGTCCTTTGACTTCTGGTTGTTGGGTTTTCTTCTCCTCGCTGCACTACCTACACTTTCCTCCTTTGGACTTGATATCTAGATGGAATTACTTCTTCACCTTTGCTGAGATCCCATTGGATCACAGTCCTTCGTGACTCAAGCACTTTAGAAAAATTCCTTTGCTCTTGTCCTTGATATCCTTGAGTCACAATCCTTCATGACTCAAGCACTTGAGAAAAAGTCTTTTTTTTTCTCTTCAATTGGATGATCCCATTGTGTCATAGTCCTTCGTGACTAAGGAACTTGAGAAAAATTACTTCTTTGCTCCCAAGTGGATGATCCCTTTGAGTCACAATCCTTCAAGACTCAAGCACTAGAGAAAAATTCCTTCTGTGTTATCCTTGTGGATATCTTTCTCCTTCACCTAGACTTGCTTCTATAATATTGAGTTATGACTGAATCAAACATAACCCTAATATCCAAACTGATTAATGGTTGAGATTAGATATCACCTCACTTGATGTCAATGGCTAAGATTCATTTAATTCACTAATGGAAATAACTTTAGCACTTCAATAAATTAAACTCACTTTAATTATAAAAAATACTTTACTTTATTAATTCATTTAATTAAAGTAAATTACTAAGGTTGAAGGCTTTGGACGACTTCCACACATCTAGACACTTAGAATTGTGTGGAAGTATATGTTTGATACTACAAATATCAACACTACCTCTTAGCGAGAAAGTTACTTTTGAAAGAGCCACCTGGAACTGGTTGTCCCTCCGGTCTTGGCACAATGTCCCACACATTATCCTGCACTATGGCATCCCAACAACCCTACTAGTTTGTTTCTTCCTGAACACTGGAAAACTCATAATAAATGATCTTACTCATTAGCGCCACGAGTTTTGGAAACTTCCTCGGAGGCTTGCTCTCCCTAATTATGCTCCTAGGGGCCCCAACATGCTCTTGAGCATCCCTCAATGTTTGCATGAACCATCTAGGTCTCCAGAAAAAGATGGAAGGGGATAACTCCTCCCCACCTTAAGGTTGAAAAATATGGAAGGGGATAACTCCTCCTCCCCACCTTAACGTTGACTCCCTTCATAGCTTCATGCTCCTCGTCCTCGGTACATATAGCACAATCCATGCTTTTGATGAACCACTTAACTCAAGATGAAACAAAATGGTTCTTGTTATCGCACAATTTGTACTTATGCCAAATCCCCAACAAAAGTAAATCAAATTGGTGTAACAACAAGATAACCCACCACTGTCACCTTAGTAGGAAATCACCACGTTTTAAGGATGGATGAGGTCCAAACCAGGGGAGGCATCCCCGATAACCTAAAGGGATGAGAAAGCTAAATATATGGCCAAGATAAACCCCCTTCTCACTATTTAACCAATTCAAAGGTCTATGTATATGAAATTGAGGCAAAGGAGGAGAGTTTGTGTACCTTCCTGGAACAAGAATAATATAGCATATATATACGACAGTTTCCAAGTACCAAAATGATATCAAAACCTCAATAGACATAGATAATGTAAATGTATGATGGCTGAAGAAAAAATTTAGCTACATGACGGCTTATAACAACCAATAGTAATTTGTAACAACCACAAGAATTGCATGAAAAGACAGTGAAAAATCAAGATTTATCCAATAGATCAACTAACACTTATTCCAAGAAATTTATGAATAGTTTAGGTTAGTGTTAAGTTAGTCTATGCAGAAAATGAAGAAAATTAGATGGATGTAGGAAATATTTGCTATAACAAAAAGTTATTTAGTGATTTTAGCTAAACTAGGGTTAGTAAAAGTTACTAGAAGCTTTAGAGAATAGAATATGAGAGTTGTTTGATCAATTCCTTCACAAGATATAGAAAGTAGACAAGTTCCTTTTGGGCTATGGAGTCATTTACAACAACAAAAAATACTTTGAGAAATAATGATAACAATGCTCTAAGGATGATGAGGTGAATTCTTGAGGTGTAGCATCTTAAGGCCTCAAGCATTCAAGTCTCAAAAGAAAAATTCAACTAGAGAGTAAACACTTTTTGGGCCCCAAGGAATTTCTCTTTCCTTAAATTCTTGGAAATTATTTTGAAACAAGCCTCTAGAATAAGACTCCTAAAGTGATAGCACTTTAGGGATTTATGAACCTAATCTAGACAATATTATCTTGACAATTCAATAAGTGGAAAGAACTAGAGAGAGGAAGAAACACCTTATGTTCCTCTCCTAGGGTTTAAGCAAGCAATATCATAATCTTCAACATGAACAAGTAAAATTTACCATAACCGTTCAAAACATGAAATGGAATTGAATATTTTACTTACTTAATCAAGAATAATAAAGCACAAACCCTAGTTGAATGCTTTTACACCACAAAATAGCTAAGAAACATCCAAAGCATGTACTCCAAGAGGTGCACACTAGTAAATTTCAGCCAATGTTTCCCAAGAGAGCAAAATTTTCATACTTGTCTCGAGGCCTTATTTATACAAGACCTTTCCAAAAATTGTTTGTCCACAATAAATTAGGGGTCAACCCATTTAATTTTTCTCTAATTGTACATAAAATAAAAATATATAAAATAAACCCTAATAGGGTGACATCATGCCCTTCTAGGGTGATGTTAGGATCCCAAAGTGCAATGTTGGGCAAGAGAAGTTGCAAAGTTTTGCCTCCAAAGGCCATAGATCTTTCCCACACGTGCCAAGTGTCATGGAAAACCTCCTCCATCAAAACATCAAGCCCTAGAATGATGTCATGGGCTAGCAGAGTGACGTCCAAGCCTCCAAAGGCCAATGTCCAAGTGGGATAAGGTGGGAGCTCTTCCTCTAGCCCTGCCAGAGTGCCTCCAAAGGCAACGACCTCCTTCTTCAATGTAAAAATGGTGATCAAAATCCTACCCCAAACGTGGGGTTGGGTCTTTGCATCCATCTTTAGGCTCCTAAACCCCCATGAAGGTCCAAACAAAGACATCTCGTCATGAATGCTTATCCATTAGGCAAGGTCCTGCAAAGACAAACATATATGTCCTACAAGCGTCCATAAGTCACAAGATTCATGCCAAGTAAGACACATATAATAATAGAACCACCCAAACATGTGCATCAAACCTCCCTTTTCAAACCAAACAAATGCTCAAAGACCGTATACAATTTGTAAAATTTAGGTGTGGGAGGGGTGTCAAGGAATCTTATTGGGCCAGTCAATCCCCAAGTCAAAGGTGTTTCCCAAGGGAAACCTATTTAAGTCATGTGTGAATATGAGGTGGAGTAGGTAAGACTTATGGGCATAGGGTTCATGACATACAAGGGTTCGTATTGTCTCATTTATGAGTGACTTTGTAGAGGGCGTGCTTTCATTCATCCGTGATGCAACATTTTTCCAAGCCAATTTGACATTAATTTATTAGAGTGTGGGAAAGTTGAAGACATGTGGGGGCACTAAAATAAGCAATAAAAACTAACCTCACACATGCTCTACCTTGGCCATCATGCTTCCCCAAGTTGAAGATAGTAAGGGACACTAAAAAGGAAATACATATCCCACATATGCTCTACCTTGGTTGGCATGATTGATCAATTAGTCATTTATTTTACGGGTCCCTCATTTTTAACTTTTTCCAGCTACATTTCCCTCTGGGCCTTCATCCCCTTCTTCCCATGAAATGAGGTACAATCCCTTCTTGGGTCAGTGCACCCCAAAACCCAAAAGACGAGGAGATAAAATGGGAGAAGTATGGAAAGTGATAAGCATGATCGGGAATGGTATGATGACTCTTCAAGGAACCCCCCAGTAGCACCCTATTCCTGAGGGTGACCAACTTACTAGGACAAAATGACACCCATCAAGGTTAAATAAGACAAGGTATATTTTCCAAGCAAACATTCTGTAATGAAGAAAGAATTCTTTGCAACATATTCAAATGATTCAATTATTAGAGTGACACTTACCATGATACTAGACTTATTACCTCATGAAGCAAGATATGTTGGCCTCTAGGGCCGAGCCGGTGTGATGGATAATGCTCTACTGCTAGTGATGTATGGTGATGCATCAATGAATAGGAGGGGCCCTGCGGGGCTATGCTAGTCAATCTGGCTCTCAACACTCCATGTTTACTACCTATGGGCCTTAAGACATGATCTCCTTAGTTACCCCTAGCATGAGGGGGTAACATCATAATCCTACTTGAGGACATGTGCTCACCGTAGAGTGCATGAGAACCTCAACATCTCTGGTACAACCTATGCCTACACACTAAAGAAAAATAGTCAGAGCATCTAGGGTGGTGCTATCACTCCTTGTTCTTACAAAAATTGTCAAAATCTAAAAGCAAATGTTGAAAATAAAATTTTCCAATATTACTATTCTAACATGTCAATGCAAGCATATAAGTATGACATAGCAATGATGCAATATGAAGATAAAGGAACATGTAAATCATAAGCATGCATGCAAAATCGGGCTAAGCTAAATGGAAACTATACTACCATGATATGGAATATGCAAATGCCTACCCTAACCTACCTACACTATTCTATGTTAATGAGAAATGCTAGGTAAAATCATATAACTAGTACAACCATGCTAGAATTGTATCACAAAACCTACCCTTTTGCTTCATCATGAACCACTTCATCATGAACCAAAACAAGCATAAGTCAAGCACAAAATAAACATACAATATACCATAACTAATCATAAACTCTAACTCATGGAGGTGAGAGGGTGGGACAAGATTTTGACAAGTCACATTAGCACAAGAATGCTCATTCCACCTCTAAATAGGGTTGTGACAAGATAAAGACTCATGAGGCTGGCTCAAAGGATTTGAAAGTTGACTACCCTGTATCTTATCACTTCTCGAGGCATGAGAAGGGATAAACAAGAATTTGGAGGATGATTAACAATTACTTAGGGGAAGGTTGAAATATCGAGATATCAAATTTCTTCTTAAAGCATTCAACCTACCCTTAAATTCCAAGAAAAAATATTGCCTCAGAAGCATCTTGGGACAAGGAACACATGTCCCAGCTTCATCCTCAATGACATAGTGGGATAAAGGAAAAGAAAGGGGTTGGGAAGCCTCATCACAAGTATACTACTCTAGGAAAACCATGTCCTTACCCTCATCAAGATTGGAGCACAATAGCGGTTGAAAATTTTCTTCATAGAATAAATCCAATTACTCAAAATAATAAGTACCAAACACCTCAGGGCATGACCAAAAATCATCATGAGAATACTACAAAATATCATCCCTAGGTGGTTGGAACAAATTCGTAATCATGTCATCTTTTTGTCACCAAACATATGACTTAGTAGCAATCACATATGGTTGTTGTAAAGGCAACAATTTAAAATGACCTTCAACATCATAAATGGGATCTCCATCATGACCAATCACATCCCATTTATGTATCCCAACATGCATGAACTCATAATTATTATCAATCACATCATTACCATTATCATAACATGGAGGGTCTAGTACATCCAAGGGTTTCTTTAACACTTCTTCACTTTTCGAATCATATAATAGAGCATCATAAAAATCCTGGAAAGGGAAAGGAGTTACCATATTCTCTTCTTCTTGTGCAGGAGGAGTGGAAGCTTGGATGACTTCATCAAATTGAGGAGGAAACATCATCGCTTCATCCTCACGAGTCACCTCTTTAGGCTCTTTTTCTTCAATCATGTCTTTGTTGTCTTAAGTAGAATCATGGGATAATTCTTGCTCCTCTTCGTAAGTTTCTTCCTCATTCATGTCATAGAGCATATCATGGTCTTATTTAGTGCTCCACCTATCGATGAAGATCTCTTCAAAATTGGTTGTGCTCTTGATGTTTTTATCAGGGAGACCATTAAACCATATTCTAGCATTATTATAAAGAGTGACTACAAAAAGTTTCATCACCAAATCTTCAGCATCTTCATCCATGGGAAAAAACTAAAAGAAGGTCAAGAAAATAATCACGTGTTCATCAACAATAGTCTTATCATTACCAGAAAACTTGGGCAACCATGACTTTGTGTGCCCAAGAAACATTTGTCGAGGATGCCATGGGATCTCACTCATGTCCAAGGGTCCAAAAATATTACCTGGATCCCATGGAGGAGCCATGGTTGGTTGTTACAATGATGTTCGGTATGGGTTATCACCAATGGAGTCACCAGATAACCCCTCAAGGATTATAAAAAGAAAAGAGGGAATCACCCTCAGTGGAGTCACCAAATAAGCTTGTAAGATAAGGGCTTTGGGGAAAAAGCTCACCAAAGATGTGTCGTTGAGGAAAATTCACTCGATTCTCCCTAGAAACGACACCAAAAATGTTATTGCACAATTTTTACTTATGCCAAAACCCCCCAAAAATTAAATTAAATTGGCGTAACAATAAGATAACCCACCATTGTCACCTTAGTTGGAAATCTCCACGTTTTAGGGATGGATGAGTTCCAACCCAGGGGAGGCATCCCCAGTAACCTAAAGGGTTTGGAAAGGTAAATATATGGCCAAGATATACCCCCCTCTCACTAGTTACCCAAGTCAAAGGTCTACGTCTATGAAATTGAGGCAAAGGAGGAGAGTTTGTGTACCTTCCTAGAACAAGAACAATATA
>ML829777.1:37873-65734 GCA_009831015.1 Picea engelmannii
CACGCCCAGGCCAACGAGAGGAATCCGTGTGGTGGGGTGGGTATCTTGGGCATTGCCTGGTCCTTTGGAGGAATGATCTTCGTTCTCGTATATTGCACATCAGGAATCTCAGGTTCCCATTTCTTCGTAGTTAGTATAAATTCGCACATTGTGACCATATAATCTCCTTATTGATTATTCAATTTCATGATGCAGGCGGACATATAAACCCTGCAGTCACTTTTGGGTTGTTCGTTGCTCGAAAGGTGACTCTCAATCGAGCGTTACTGTATATAGTGGCACAGTGTGCGGGTGCAGTCTGCGGGGCGGGGGTAGTGAAAGCATTGCAGAAGACTTACTATTCCACCGGGGGAGGAGGAGCCAATTCAGTATCCCCGGGCTACACCAAGGAAACGGCCCTCTCTGCCGAGATCATCGGCACGTTCATACTGGTTTATACTATGTTCTGTGCAACATACCCCAGGAGCATTGCCCGCGACCGTCACGCCCCTGTACATTCTAAATTCATATATATATATATATATATTACTTGTATCCACTAGCTAGCTAGTTGTACTAATCTGTGGAGAATTAATCGTTCCTGTAAGAAGGAATTATTTCAGCTGCTCTTTTTTTTTTTTTAAGGTTTGAATGATTTTATGTGGAAAAATATCATTATCATTATATATAAGAATATATATTAGAACATAACCTAATATGATATCTAAACTATTATATACATTTTTTAATTTCTAGTTATTAAATAAAATGTTTTTTTTTTATACATCTTTCATTATTATGCGATAGAAATTTAACTTAAATTTAATTATATGTTTTTTATTTATAAAGATTTTTCCTCTATCTAATACATTTTCCTTTATTTATAAAGATTTATATATATATAATACTTTTTTACTTATATACACTAGCTAGTAGTCATAATCTGTGAAGTCGTTCCTGTCAGCAGCGATTATATATGACTACTATATATTTTCTTTTTAATTTATAATATAATATCAAAATTAAAAAAACATATATATATTATTTTTAATTTTTGGTTATTTAGAAAATAAATAAATAAATTCTTCTGTATTTTTTATTTTTTCTTTATTATGTGATACAAATTCAGTTTAAATTTTCAAATCATATATTTATTATTTATAAAGATTTTTTCTTTATATAAATTAATTTAAATAATATATAAAATGTTTAGATTTTACATTTTCTTACTTAATGAAAACATAGTTTTAATTTATAAATTATATATTTTTTTATTGATAAAATTAATAAAAAATTTCTCTAAAATAAAAATTATACATATATTTAATATATATAATTGTTTTAGCAAATATATATATTTTTATATTAATATATACATAATATATATATTTTTTAAATTAATATTGGATAATATTTATATTATAAGTGACCAAAAAACAATCAATTATAGAGAAAATTAACATATTATTTTAAACAAAATTCAGGTTAACACAATCCATACTTTTCTTACTCCATTCAAAGAAATAACAATAGAAGAAAGTTTCAAAAAAAAAAAACACTTCTTACCAAGTGCTTCTTACCAAATTCCTGATTACAAGGATAGATTCTGACATTGATTATCTCATGAGAGTTGTAACCCCTGCCTTCATGAACTACAAGAGTGCTTGATATCCTTAAGAGGATTTTCAGCCTAGTGAGTCCTCATTTCCTTCCCCTTATGAGAGGAGGGGAAGAAGAAATTGGAGCTGACTTTAAGGTTTTAGCAAAATATTTGGTGTGTGTTAATGTGTCAAGGAATTCCTTCTCTATTTCTTCTATTTTCTCATTTTTTATTTCTGAGTCTTTTGAATTATTTTGTACTTCCTTATTTTTTTTATTTTTTTTTTCTGTTATTATCTTGTACTTTTTTATTTTTCTTTTCTAATTTTTCTTTTTTTGTTTTTTTTTCTTTTATTGTTAATACTATGTGAGAATTTTCTGAAACTTTGAAACTTTAGAAAATTTAGAAATTATCATGATTAAGTACAAAAAGTTAGACTAAGTTTAGAAATATGGTTATTTTGTGCTATATTTTTTTCTCAGAAAAAACTTAATATTTATTCCATATAGATGGAAAAAAAATTACATTATATATATATACATTTCACATATATAATATATATTAATCTGAAAAACAACTTTGTACATATAGTCCTAAAAGAAGGAGGCTGGGTAGCATCATCAGCATTTATAACAGTACAGTGATAAAAATTTGTAACCATAAAACCTTTATAACAATATAGTGATAAAAAAATTGTCACCATAAAACCTGTATAGAGTTTCACAAATGACCTACCTGTGAAAACTGTAAAAAAAACAGAGATCTTTTCAACATATATAATTTTTGCCATCTAATACTATACTATACTGTACTGTACTAGGAGTGTCCCAAAAAAAAAACCACCTATAGAAGACAGTGCCAAAAGTGTGCATGGCAGAGAAATCCAAAATATGGAATTGTATTCTGTCATATATGCTGTCCTCTCTCTCTCTCTATATATATAATATGCTTCTCCTCTCCTTATAATGATAACATACCTTCAATAATTTTAGGTTTTATTATCTCGATTCTCACGTTTCTCTTATTAAACACTGTTTATGAACTTTTCCTCTTTTTCCAAAACCCAATTTGATATCTATTCATCAATGGATATTAACGTGGGTGATGCAGGCTCTGGCTCCGCTTGCAGTTGGGTTCGCAGTATTCTTGTTGCATTTGGCAACCATTCTCATCACTGGGACGGGCATCAATCCTGCCAGAAGCTTTGGAGCAGCTGTGATTTACGGCCATAAAAAGCCTTGGGACGAGCACGTAAGAATAAGATAATATTCTTCTTTGATTTTTTGTCATCTATAGTTTTGTTTTCTACTGTTATACATGGATTGAAATGGGTGTTGGTACATTGCAGTGGATATTCTGGGTTGGTCCTCTTATTGGATCTACGATGGCTGCTGCTTATCACCAATACATTATCCCGTTCTTCGAAGGCCACGGAATCCAGTACATCTGAGCAGCTCCGTCGAGGACCATGAAATCCCACAGCAGCCAACCCAACCCAGAATAATGCAGCAACCGAACATTTTCAATTCGCGTGGATGGATTTTTTTGTTTTGGTTTGGGAAATTTCTGTTTGCTTTATATTGTAAGTTCTAACGGCTTTATAAGGGCCGATATTTCAAACTGGTGAGCTTTGGTGAGCTTTATTAGTCTATCATCAAATTAGATACTCRGAATAAATTTGACAGAATCACCAAATGATAATTTAGCTATGTTTCAGGAGTTTACTCTATAAAKAACAAAGTTCGTAATTGAAATAAAAAATGCCAAACTGCCATAAATCAATTGTGTTTGCCTCGTGCACAATGAAATTCATAAATGCACATTATAACTAAAAGTCACTTGGGTGTTTATTAGTTTCAGTATTTGTAAAGTTATGACCCTTAAAATGTATTGGACCAAATTATGTAAGGGTTTTGTATAAAGCTAATGGTTGCTGAAATGGTGGTAATGAGGAATCTAAGAATCCACTCTACTAAGGTGTACATATTCTTTTTAAAGTACCCTTGACAGCTTTTGAATCCACCAAATAAGGAATTAAAGAAATGAGTATATGCTCCTACTAGTGAATACTTTTCTTTGTTTATGAATTACAAAAGAAAACAAGTGTTGCACGGCAGCGTAATCTCAGTTTGGAATGAGAATAAATACCTTTTCTTTGTTTATGAATTACAAAAGAAAACAAGTTTTGCATGGCAGTGTAGTCCCAGGTTGGAATGGGAATAAATGCATGTTGAAGTACATGTCACTGGATTCAAATATAATAGAATTTTAACATATAAACACAATTACCTGAAATCCAACATAGTTTTCTTTGAAATTTATCAAAAAATAATCTGTTCCATATTTCTGGAAATTTAAATGCATTTGTCATATAGACTAGGATTGGGGCTCCCACGGACCATAAAAAGAACTAAGTACAAGAATTAGGATTGTAGAAAGAAGAAGTGTGCGACGGTAGAGAGGAAGACTTGAAAAGAAGAAATTGGAAGTTATGAGCCTTTGGTTAGAGATTTCTATTTAAAGAGGTAGAATAACTGGATTGATAAAGAAAACAAGATGACATCAGTATAGACTTACTATGAAACTGATGCATTTTTGTTGCTATCGTCGACAATCACTGGAATCGTGCCAACTAATTGTTGCCCTTCCTCGATGTGGTTGTCATTCTTCAATGTAGCTTCTCATGGGGGCCACGTTGATTTCATCGTGGATTTCTATGTTGAAAAGATGATTTTCTAATTTCCTTAGATCCATAGAAATACTATGCAAAGCTTGTTCAATTTCTTCATTGTGTGCTACATAGCCCAGTAGCTAGTTCTCGAGTTCATCTACACGATATTCAAGGATGTCGTAAAAATTTTCTAAAGACAACCCATTTAAAATATCAAGTTGTTCATTGAAGGCTTCTTTGGTCATTGACAAGGATTTGGGGACTAAGTTTGGGTATTGAACCTCGTTGGTACTTCTTCCTAAGTCTATTTGGGTTAGGTTTCTGAATAATTCTTATTTCTCTGATATGGCTTGTTCACATGATTCGACAATGAGCTGCAGGTTCTTAACTTTCTTTTGCCAACATAGTTTAAATTTTTTTATTTTCTTTGAGAAGGGGAGATCCTCGTCTTCTTTTTAGATCCGAGTTGTTGATGGCATGGTTGGCAAAGGGGTCAACATCTTTTCATAGAAATGTTGATCATTTTTTAAATTTGTCTACAAATGTTCGTGCAAATCATTTTCCCTCTTTCGAAAGGAAGCTATATTTTGTGATGTTTCCCAGGCTTCAGTAACTCGCTGCATTATTTCCTTGATGTTATTCTCTACAAGGGCTCTACATGATGCAAGGACGATGGAGGATACTTTTAACTTGGCTGCAGGGGTAGCAAGCACAGTTTTTGCTAAAGGAATGGTAAATTATGGGGTAGCAATGAAAGCCTCCTCAAATTCCTTGACGCGGTATTTTAGTCTGACATTCTCCGCTTCAATTCCTCCAATGGAATCATCAAGAGCATCACCGGTTACGCGGTGAAATAGGGATATTTGGGATGGCCGTACTTTCCTAAAGTTAATCTTTGTATGAGATTTTCCTTTCTTATTTGTTACATCTCTCTTTTCAATGACCATATGTTTAGATTGGTTGTCAAAAACAATGCTCTGGAATACGAAGGATTCATCTTCGTAAAAAATGCCGGTCTCAACTATTTCCATTGGGGAACTATGGTGCATCGCGTTTCCGGACAGACCAACTTTGTGCATGTGCTCAGTTTCAATTTTAAGTTGCATCTATTCATTTTCAATTTCGGGTTCGTCCACCTGCCCTACAATGTTTTTTCTCTTCTTCGTCAGGGGAACTTTGTGAGAACTATCAATTTTTATGCAAGGAGGGTTCTTATATCCTCCTTCGTTTGAATATTTATGGATTGCTTTCTTACTGGGGTGAGTCGTTGAAGCGATGCTCCGTGATGTTGTTCTCTTAGGAGTGTTGGCAGGGGACTGGACACTCTTCTCACCAAATACTTTTCCTTGTTGTCTGTGTAATTTAGTCGCGCTTTGTAATGTCTCTACATCACAATCTCTAGAAGCAGGAGTGTTATCATCACTGTCTCTGTCTTTGGTCAGACTTTTATGGATAAAAGAGCTACTAAAGCCAACTGCTAGTAAATGTTCTTGAAAAATACCATTAGGTTCGAATCCTTTTAGCCTTTCAACATATGTTAGGTTCAAGTTCTTGAAATGGCCTGCGAATTCGTCAATCTTGTTGATGTTTCTGCACAGAAAGTCCCCAACTTTCCAGGACAGAGGAATGAACTGTTATTTTTTCTTGTCATGGAAAAAATGCAACCAGTGGTTGTATTGCCTTGCTATTTCTGCAACAAACATCTTGTCTGTAATGTGGCATGGAAGGAAAACATGATTTTCCTTGGAGCCAAAGACCATTAGTACACTGTGATTTTCCTTTTGTTCAAGTGTCCCCTTCCTATTCAAAAAATTGGTTTCCTGGCTAGACATCTGGGGAGCATCCTTCCCTAACAATAAATCTTTGAAAACTGAGACAAAGTCATTAAAAAATTCATAAAAACAATGGGAGGCCTTGTGCCTCCACAAGGATTGGTACCAGAATGTTACTAGTTCAAATTCACAGCCTATTTTCTTGGAAAGAGATAGTTTTGGAAACAGACAACAATGCACTATTGCGAAAATCAAGTAGGATGACATAAAATTTATTCTATTCTTTGAATTGTGATAGTTGGGAACAAATTTCAATGGAAATTAGCTTCCCCCAATCGAAAATGAATTGTTCTTGGACTGTGAAGTACAAAATATAAATAACTATACGGGAAATGCTTGTCGTGGATTCATGTCTCGTTTTTCTTGTAAACAACCAAGCAATTTCCCAGAATGGATTTCTAAAGGAACTTACCTGCAAATTTGTGATATCTTCAGGAACTGTTGTCGGGTTTTCGAGGAACTCGGCTAAGATGTCCAACCCGTTATCATTTTTTTCTAGGAACTGCTTGCATTCTTGTCCTCTGAAGGTCAATGTTGGCTCCGACAATTTTAACATCTTGTGGAAGACCTAAGGTGACAAAGAAACATGAGAATGGTCGCGCAGTGGAATAATTCTTTGGCTTGAAATATATTTTTCGATGCACCAAGTGACCACCTCCTTACAGTCAAAAACCTTAGGGACACAACCTGCATGAGCGATTCCAGAGGTCCAAATCACTTCATTCTGGGTGGAACGGGATGAATAGTAAGAGTATTCCCTGGACCACTGGAAGTTCTGGTCCTAACATCCGAAGGTATTCACACTATATCCACAAAAATGTTGTCGACCTACTGCCATAAGTTTACAAGAACGTTTTTTTTCTCCAGATGATGATTGAAATGAAGAGTTGGAAGAGATAATATAACACTGCACAAATCTTGGTCCAATGCGTGTGAATGGGAGTTCTCCTCGAGAATTTCTCTCATTAATGATAATTTCTACGGTTGTTGCATGATCTGTTGTTAACATTAAAGACTAGTAATTGCACACATAGAAGTGTGAACATGAAGGATATGACAATGAGTGATTAAGCATTGGATATTTATTGAACGGGCAAACATGACGACCCATGTTTGAGATGAAAAATCGGAAGGGACAATATAACTCTCTGTAGATCTTGGTTTAATAAGTATTAATGGGAGATCTCCTCCAACATTTTGCTCATTAATGACAATGTTGACAGTTCCTGCATGGTGAGTTGTTAGCATGAAATGTTACTAATTGCATATTAAGAAAGAAATAGGAAGGTCGCACGGATGGGAAAGAGCAGTTAAGGAGTGTATAATTATCAAAAGTGGTCGGGCGGGCTTCAAAATAGGGTTACAAGGTACAATTGTTGGAGGTGAGGGCGCGAGGGTCAAATTGTATGTCTCAGAACTTTTTGAGTGCAATACGCATAACACCGAAGAGGGTATGATAGAATAGTCGAGAGGGAAATTTGTATATCGCGGAAGTCCAGGTAATGTTTGTAGGACACGGAACAATGGAGGTGCAAATGTGACCCGCCTATCTAGGAACCTGCAATCGAAAAAGTGGCTCAAATATGGAATATAGAAATGGTTGGTCGGATTCACTTTCACTAATATATTGAAACTTGTAATATATATTCCATTGTGTGGCAAGATATTTTCTGCATGTCCCTGGGAAGAAAAGAGAAAATAAGAGAATATAAATTAATTTAAATCTGAGGTGTCAAGTTTTAATTAAATTTCACTGTCTCGTCGATGCTTTTTCTTTTTAATGGAGGTATGTATGGTTGTTACATGATGAAGTATTAGCATTAAACCTTGGTCGGGCACAGAAAACAATGCCTAATAATTGGAGATTTCGTGAACCCGTGAACCCGAGGAACTGCGAAAGAGATTCCATGAAATGGGAAAGTATGGAAAGCTGTCAGACGGGCTTCAAAATTAGGGTGACAATGGCTCCCCAGGAGACGTGACTTCTCAAGAGTCAAATTATATCTCTCAGAACTTGAATGCAAAATGTGTACCATGGAAGAGGGAAATTTGTATACGACAGACCCTTTCGGTCATTAATGACATGTTTAAGGTTCATGCACAACAAAGTGCTAGCATTAAATCTTGCCAATTGCATTTCCAAAGAAAAGTAGGAAGGTGGCGGGGACAAGGAACAACAAGAAAGGAATGGCTAATTATCAAAAGTGGTTGGTGATGCTTTGAAATAGGGATACAAGAAGCAACCAACAGAGGTGAGGGCCCGAGGGTCAAATTGTATCTCTCGGGAGTGTTGACCGCAGAATGTGTAACATGGAAGAGGGCATGATGATGCATTCCAGTAGACAAACTGGATATCGCGGAACTTCGGGTACTGTTTTCTAGTCACAGAACATTGGAAACACAATCCTGAGCCCACCAATCTAGGAACCCGCAATCGAAAAAGTGTCTAAGTATGAAACATGGAAATGGAAGGGTGGACTCGATACACAATAAATTTACAATGTCGTGGAGATACAACCAACTTCGGGCTAAGTATTGAAAGGAACATCGGACTGTTGGGACAAATTGTATATCATGGAACTCTGGGAACTGTTTGCAAGTTGCGGACGATTCCAATCACAATTTTGAGGTCGTCAATATGGGAACCCGCAATCGAAAAAGTGTCCAAGTATGGTATAGGGAAATGCTGGCTTGAGCTTGTTTTCGCTAATAAATTGAAATTTGTAATAGCTTTTCCATTACCTGGCAAGATCT
Source organism: Picea engelmannii (assembly GCA_009831015.1). Lineage (NCBI taxonomy): Eukaryota > Viridiplantae > Streptophyta > Pinopsida > Pinales > Pinaceae > Picea > Picea engelmannii. The sequence continues at coordinate 46,710 of ML829777.1, forward strand.
TCTTTGCATGTTTCTGGACAAGTTCTGTAGGGATGGTTAGTACTCGAGAATTCTGCCTATTAATGATTATCCTTACAGTTGTTGCATGATGGCATTTTAGTATTAAAAATTTTGTGTTTCATATTTGGAAAGAAGTACAAGGATGGATGGAACAGGAAACACTGACTAGAAATTGAAGATTTCATGAACCTGCCAACACAAGGATCCAAAATAGGGTGTCAAGGTCTCCCCATAAGACGTGAGCCCGACGGTCAAATTGTATCGCTTAGAACATTTGAATGCATAATCTGTAACACAGAAGAGGGGATGATGTCAGAATCCAGTAGTCAATTTGTATATGGTGGAGGGTCGGGTGCCAATTGTTTCGTACGAGTGTGTTCAGTTGTCAGTAGTAAGAGAATAATTAATGTATATTAGGAAGGACAAGAAATTAGTGGGGATGGAAGGCATCGAAAGATACTTTGAAACATTTGTGAACCATGGTAGAGTGAATCTTGCAAGTTCGAGGAGTCCATGGTGGAATTGTAGATCACGAAAGTTTTGAGTGCAATATGTATATCATGGAACAAGAAGCAACAGAGTTCGATAGTGCCAACCTGACAACCGCGGCCGTAAAATTGTCTAAGTATGGAATGGAACAATGGTCGGTCGGATTCGTCATGTGAGGATATAGATGGAGATGAAGATATGACATCCTGCCAACGTTGGAACCCGCGATCATAGAAAGGAAACTAAGTATATAACTAGAAAGCGATAATACATGGGAAGAAGAAAAGGGAAAAAGGGCTAAGGAGTCCACGGTGGAATTATAGATCACGAAAGTTTTGAGTGCAAGATTTATATCATGAAACAATAAGAAGCAGAGTTCAAAAGTGCCAACCCGACAATCGTGTCCATAAAATTGGCTAAGTATGGAAATGAACAGTGGTCGGTCGGATTCATCACGTGAGGATATAGATGGAGATGAAGATATGTCAGCCCACCAACGTTGGAACCCACGATCATAGAAAGGCGACTAAGTATATAACTAGAAAGTGATAATACACGGGAAGAAGAAAAGGGAAAAAGGGCTAAGTATCTCACATAAGAACATCTATTGTTCGTTTATTAATGCCAATCTTTTCGAACACCTAGTGAGTTCTCACTAGTAAAAGCATAAATTGCAGATCACAAAAGTTCTTTGGGTGCAATATTTATATGACGAAACATGGGACATAAGTGTTGGATACCGCAAAACCGGGACTCGGTGGTCAGATAATTGTCCAAGTATTGAAATGGACCGCGATCAATCGAGCTCATGGTGTGAAGATATAGATAAAGAGCTGCCAATTTGTGAATCCCGGGGGTCGTGATCATATAGATAAAACTAAATATAGAACCACAAAGGGATAATAGAGGGGGATAAAAGAGGAAAAATTAAAAGAGAAAGTGTTTATATTGATTCCAATAGTATTCATATTAATATATATTAATAGATTATTTCTTGTCCAAATGTAAATCATCTTCCAATTTACAGGATCCTCTTCGTTTTGCAAATTTCATTGAAATCCATAAGCAATAGAAAGGAAAAAAACGGTGGATGGTTGGGCTTGTGACGGGGCATTCTAGTGGAAAAATTGTATATTGCGGAACTCTGGGCACTTTTTGCAACTCGCGGAAGATTCAAAACACAATTTTGAGGCCATCAATCTAGGAACCCGCAATCGAAAAAGTGTCCAAGTATGGAACAGGGAAACATTGTCCCAGACTTGTTTTCACTAATATATTGAAATTTGTAATAGCTTTTCCATTACCTGGCAAGATCGTATTTGCATGTTTTTGGACAAGTTCTGTAGGGATAGTCCTCAAGAATTTTTCTTATTAATGACGATCTTTAAGGTTGTTTCATTATGGTGTTTTATTATTAAACCTTTGTTGTTTCATATTTGGAAAGAAGTACAAGGATGGGCGAAACAGGAAAAAGTGACTAGGAGTTGGAGATTTTGTGAACCTGCCAACACGAGGATCCAAAATAGAGTGACAAGGTCTCCCCAGAAGACGTGAGGCCCCAACAGTCAAATTGTATAGCTCAGAACATTTGAATGCATAATGTGTAACATGGAAGAGGGGACGATGTCGGAGTCCGGTAGTCAATTTGTATACAGAGGAGGTCTGGGTGCCAATTCTTCTGTACCAGTGTATTCAATTATCACTAGTAAGAGCATAGTTAATGTATATTAGGAAGGAAACGAAGTTAGTGGGGATGGAAGGCAATGACAGATACTTTGAGACATTTTTGAACCCTCGTAGAGTGAAGCTTGTGATTTTGAGGAGTCCGCGGTGGAATTGTAGATCACGAAATTTTTAAGTGCAAGATGTATATCATGGAACAAGAAGCAACTGAGTTCGTAAGCGCCAACCCAAAAAACACGGCCATAAAATTGGCTAAGTATGGAAAGGAAAATCGGCCATGTTGATTATGGTATCTTCAGGAGGTATCAACCTCCATTGTGACCTTTGACAAGACTAGAATATTCTGGAAGCAAGAAAATAAGTGACTGTAACCCTAGAAGAGATCTCGACTAAGAGAGATAATTAATATGAATTAATTAGTACCTAGAATGAGAAGTCGGCCCAGGTAGTCTGCCAGAACTAGTATAAATACAGGGCGTCAGTCTTCAATTTACACACAACTCTCATAATCGCAGTGAGACACTTGTGCACACTGCAGTTTGGCAGTCTTGTGCGCAAGTCCTGGAGAAGGTGTCGTCGCCAGTTCAAAAGTCTATAGTTTATATCTTTTTGGGTTGGAATCTCTGATCAACTTTGGTTAATTCTTTCTTGGTTCATTAGCCTTTCTTCACTATTGATTTTTTACCAAGATTCTTCTCTATGTCAAGGTCAAGCTACTCAGGGGTGGCTTCGACCTATGGTTGGGTGACAATAGTGATATTGTTTATGGTTAAACGAGCACATTATACTAGGTTAACCACTGGAAGGAAGCATAGACATAAGGATACTAATCTCATTGAAGAATTTTCTCTAGGGTTTTCTAGCAGGAGCAGTTACCAAAGCACTGTCACTAGGGTTACTAATGGGTGCAGCAGCAGAAACCCTAAAACCCTGATCCAACACCTTATGATGGAACATATCGCTCAAGAAGAAGGTATTCAAGTTCACCTTAGTCTAGCACACCTCTTTGCACTCTCAGAAGGAAGAAACGTCAAAGTTGAAATTTTGGATCAAAGCGTGACCAGTCACCATTCAACCGAAGTCATGAATGAAAAGACTAGTCATCTACACTACTCAGCACTCACAGGAATGATTGAAGATGACATGTGGATAATTGACAGTGGAGATTCTGGGAATATGATGGGATATAAAGCTAGACTCTCCAATATAAATGAAAATAAGAATCGCACAAGGTAGAGCTTGGAGACAAAATCACTTACCCAGTCGAAGAAATTGGACAAACCTCCGTCAAGTTTTAAACAGGTAACAATGTTCATTTGAGAAATGTCTTATATGTACCTAGTTTATAAAAGAATCTTGTATCCATATCTTTCCTAGAAGACAAAGGAAATAGAATAGCTTTCGTAGATGGAAAAGTATTGTCTTGGCATAAAGACTCCAGCATAGAGAATGCTAGGGTTATTGGAACTCGTGAAGGAAATCTATATAGAATACTAGAACAAAATGATGAAGATATTGTACATGATGAAGTCAATCCCAATGAAATTTGGCATAGAAGGTACACTCATATTAACTATCAAGCATTACCTTTTCTCAAAAAGATGGTTGAAGGAATACCAAAATTACAGTCTACACATGAAGGAATTTGCAAAGGATGTGCTCTTGGAAACAATATCAGGAAACCATTCCCAAGAAGCAACAATTGATCTAAGGAGATTATAGATCTAATACATTCAGATGTTTGTAGTCCGATGCCAGTCAAATCTCTAGGAGGTTCTCTTTAGTACGTAATCTTCATAGATGATTACTCAAGAAAGAGTTGGTTATATCTCTTGAAGACAAAGGATGAAGTATTCAACAAGTTTCAAGAATTCAAAGCAGAGATAGAGAACCTCACAAACAAGAAAATCAAGACCTTGAGAATAGATAATGGAGGAGAATACACATCCAAGGAATTCATTTCCTTTTGCAAATCATCAGGGATTAGGAGGGATCTGATTGTTCCTCATAATCCTCAACAAAATGGTGTAGCAAAAAGGAAGAACAGATCTATTAAAGAAAATGTGAAGGCATTACTAAACGATCAAGGTTTGTCTATGTTTTTATGGGGAGAAGAAGACATGACAACAATATATGTTCAGAACAAAATTCCTCACCACATATTGAAAGATATGACTCTAGAAGAAGCCTTCTCAGGAAAGAAACCTAATGTGGAAAACTTAAGAATATTTGGATGCCCTGTTTACTTTCACATTCCCATGGACAAAAGGAATAAATTAGAACCATCAGGAAAGAAGGGCATATTCTTGGGATATAGTGAATCATCCAAAGCCTATATAATCTATATCCCGAAACAACATAAGATTGAAGTCAGCAGAGACATGACCTTTAATGAAAATATGGCTTTCAAGAAATCCATAGAAGAAACTATAGAAGAAGAAGAGTATGAAGAGCCTATTGAAGAAGGCACATGTCTTCCAGAAAATCAAAATGAAGAAAAATAATAACTTGATCATCTGATGCAACCATGTGATACCATTGATTCAGACAATGTACCCAAGACCAAGAAATGACCAGTTTGGCTTGAAGCTACCCTACAAGAAGAAGAAAAAATCAAGGCCCCAAGTGGGACCTTCAGAAAAAGTAAGAATCCCAAAAGATTCTCTAGCTATGCAACATGTATGACAAAGATTCTAGACAAAGAACCTACCACATTTGAAGAGGCAGTTTAGAAGAAACAATGGAAAGAAGCCATGAAAGAAGAACATCAGCCCATCATGAAAAATGATGTATGGGAAATTGTGCCTAGACCTAAAGAAAAATCAGTAGTAACATCAAAATGGGTATATAAGGTCAAACATGCAACAGATAGAAGCGTGGACAAATATGAAGCAAGATTCATAGCCGGAGGGTTCTCCCAAAAGGAGGGAGAAGACTATGACGAAACATTTTCTCTGGTTGCCAGATATACTTCCATTAGAGATATCATGTCTCTTGTTGCTTCCATGGGATGGAGTTTACATCAGATGGATGTAAAGAAAACTTTCCTCAATGGATAAATCGAAGAAGAAGTTTACATTAAACAACCTCAAGGGTTTGAAGTACATTCCAGAGACACTCATGTTTGCAGACTAAAGAAAGATTTATATGGAGTCAAGCAAGCTCCAAGAGCTTGGTATGCCATAATAAACAACTGCCTAATGAGACTTGGTTTCTCCAAAATTCATGCAGATCCAAATCTTTACCAGAAAGTCATGAACAATGCACTTGTGATTCTACTGCTATATGTTGACGATATATTCCAAACAAGTGAAGAGTCTCTCATAATCCAGTGAAAAAAGGAACTAGCTTCTGATTTTGATATGAAAGATCTTGGTCTCATGCATTATTACCTGGGACTAGAAGTATGGCAGAAGCATGGTGAAGTATTCCCTGGACAAGGAAAGGATGCAATAAAGATTCTTCAGAAGTTTGGAATGATGGATTTAAAATCCATGGACACTCCTATGACCATCGATATAAGAAAATTAAGAGATTCATATTATGATCTAGTAGATCCATCACTATATCGACCATTGATTGGGTCATTGATGTATTTGGTAAATACTCGACCAGACATTTTCTTTGTCATGAACACACTAAGCCAGTTCTAGGTGGAACCTAGACATGAGCATTGGACAACTGCAAAGCATGTTATAAGGTATATCCATGGGACACTAAACTATGGTTTAAGATATACAACATCCAGTGATATACAACTTCATGGATTCACAGATTCAGATTGGGAAGGAAGAGCATAAGACATAAATAGTACTTCAAGGATGTGTTTCATCTTGGGCTCCACTATAATATCTTCGGGCAGCAGGAAAAAAAAGTCTGTAGCACTCAAAATAGCAGAAGCATAATATATCGCAACATTTGAGGCATGTACAGAAGCAATATGGATGAGAAAGATGATTTCTGGATTATTTGATCAGGTTCCAGATTCGACCATAATACACTGTGACAATCAGAGTTGTATAAGGATATCAGAACACCCAGTGTTTCATGAATGATTGAAACAAATTGAGGTCAAATACTACTTTATTTAAGATGAAGTCAAATAATATGAATTAAAGCTCCAGTATATCCCCACAGATGAGAAGACAACAAATATCATGACAAAGCCTCTGTGCAGAATAAAGTTTGCATATTTCTGAGACAAATTGGGGATTTTGGAAATAACTCCCTTAGTTGAAAGGGAAGAGACTCTCCAGTTTGGGAGGGAGAAATAACATATCATTGATTTGAGGACAGTCATTTTCAAGTTTGAAAAATGGTCCAGCTTGGGCAGTTCCTTTCCAGTTCGGAAAGTGATTGAGATTTCTGACGGATAGACATTTTCCAGTTTGGAAAATGGTCCAGATCGAACGGTCATTTTTGCAATGAAAACGGTTCGATGGATTGTTGATGTACCATAGACAACGATTTACCTTGTGGTTAACATGGGGAATTATCTAGGACATTCTCTCTTCTTGAAGGTCACTCGTAGTAGTGGTCAAGAAGACTGGTCCGCCTCACCGGAAATTCATTCTTTCGAAGCTCACAGTTGTGAGCAGTTTTGAAGAATGTTCTGTTTTGGAGGTTGGTGCAGGATAGTCATTTCCTTAGGAAATGGTTTGGACATTCATTCCCTAGGGAAGATTCATTCTCTCCAGGTTTCACTTTGTTTAGTGTCGAAGGAATGGCCCAGATAGGTGAGTGGTCCATGTTCAACAATCAGGGATATGCATTCCCTAGGGAAGATTCATTCTCTCCAGGGTGCACTTTCTTTAGTGTCGGATGAATGACCCTGATAGGGAATGGTCCAGGCTCAGAAATCAGAACAGTTATTCTTCTTTTATTGAGAAGAATAGTCCAGATAGCCCATCATTGATGTTCTACTCTTAGGGAAGATGCTCTTCTAGATCACACAGATGTGAGTGGAAGAATGGCCCAGATGACTCAGTTTATATCATAACATTGTTTTTGTGCAGGTTGATATAAGTTGATATGATTACTATGGAGACGTTGTGTCTCCAAACAAGAGAGGTATGCTATTGTGGTGGATATGTTCCACTATTTGTGACTATGTGTCATGGATTGAGTAGTTGTGTAGTACTATGGATAAACACAATTGTGTTCTATCAGCTGACATTGTACCAGTTTTCATGGAGATTATCTAGTTGGATAATAATGATGGTGCTTGTGATTTAATTAGCCTGTGTGGATATAATGATGCTACCAGTTGAATGGTCTGTTTGTGATCAAGACCATTATCAGTTATACCTCCCTAGCTAGGAGGGAGTGTTGATATTATGGTAGCTTCAAGAGGTATGAACCTCCATTGTGACGTTTGACAAGATTGGAATATTCTGGAAGCAATAAAAGAAGTGAATGTAACCCTGGAAGAGATGTCGACTGAGAGAGATAATTAATATGAATTAATTAGTACTCGGAATGAGAAGTTGGCCGAGGCAGTCTACCAGAACTAGTATAAATACAGGGTGCTAATCTTCACTTTACACACAACTCTTAGAATCACAGTGAGACACTTGTGCACACTGCAGTTGGGCAGTCTTGTGCGCAAGTCCTGGAGAAGGTGATGCCACCAGTTCTGAAGTTTATAGTTTCTATATTTCTAGGTTGGAGTCTCTAATCATCTTTGGTTACTTCTTTCTTGGTGCATTAGCCTTGCTTGGATATTTATTTTCTACCAGGATTCTTCTCTCCGTTAAGGTCAAGGTGCTCAGGGGTGGCTTTGGCCTATGGTTGGGTGACAATAGTGATATTGTCTATGGTTAAACGAGCACATTATAACATGTCAGTCAGATTCGTCATGTGAGGATATAAATGGAGATGAAGATATGTCATCCCGCCAACCCAAGAAACCGCGATCATAGAAAGGTGACTTAGTATATAACCAGAAAGAGATAATGGATGAGAAGAAGAAAAGGGGAAAAGGGATAAGTATCTCACAGTAGAAAATCTACTTTTCATTTATTAATGCCAATTTTTTCGAACCCCTAGTGAGTTCTCACTAGTAAAAGCATAAATTGAAAATCACAGAAGTTCTTTGGCTGGAAGATGTATATGATGGAACAGGGGACATATGTGTTGGATACCACAAACCCAGAACCTAGTGGCTAGATAATTGGCTAATTATTGGCCAAGAAAAAGTTTTTATATTTATTCCAATAGTATTCATATTAATTAATATTAATAGATTATTTCTGGTTTAAATTTAAATCATCTCCCAATATGCAGGATGTTGTTTGGTTCACAAATTTCGTTGAAATCATAGAAGTTTTGAGTGAAATATGTATAAAACAAAACAAGAAGCAATAGATTTTGAAAGCGCCAACCCGACAATCGTGGCCATAAAATTGGCTAAGTATGGAAAGGAACAATGATTGGTCGGATTTGTCATGTGAGGATATAGATGGAGATGAAGATATGTTAGCCCACCAACCCTGGAACCCGTGATCATAGAAAGGAGACTAAGTATATAACTAGAAAGCAATAATAGACAGGAAGAAGAAAAGGGGAAAAGGACTAAGTATCTCACAGAAGAAAATCTATTGTTCCTTTATTAATTCCAATATTTTCAAACCCCTGGTGAGTTCTCACTAGTAAAAGCATAAATTGTAGTTCACGGAAGTTCTTTGGCTGCAATATGTATATGACGAAACATGGGACATAGGTGTTGGATACCACAAACCCAGGACCCGGTGGACAGATAATTGGCTAAGTTTTGGCCAAGAGAAAGTTTTTATATTTATTCCAATAGTATTCATATTAGTATATATTAATATATTATTTCTGGTTCAAATGTAAATCATCTTCCAATTTGCAGGATGTTGTTCGGTTCACAAATTTTATTGAAAACAATAAGAAATAGAAAGAAAAAAGAATATATATATATATATATATATATATATATATATATATGACGCAAGATTTTTTTGTATATGCACAGAGATTATCAAATAGAAGAAGGTGCAATATATGCAAGATATTGAACAGGAACATGACGTCAACACTTGAGTTTCCTTTTTGTAATAGTCATTAATTCATTCTATTTACAGGACCCGAAGAATGAAAGAAGGACATGTCCTCCAATTTCTTTCTTTAAGTATAGGGTGGGTGCCAGATAAGTATGGCCTATGACAAATTATTCTTCCATGTAAAATGTAAGGAACGAACATAGTAGCCTTTATTTAAATCAAAGTATTGTGCAACAAAAAGAAAAGCTTTTCGTCCATGTTTAATGACACACACAAAAAAAAGGCACAAAATAAAATGAAATGTAATACCAGATATTGGTAAACACCATAAAAAAAAACCGCAAATATTCTATATTTAAATAATATGGGTTACAAAATACAGTTGAGATTGTTTGCCACAATGACTGGGATTTGTCCTACTACTGACCAAAAAACAATATGTACAATAATGAAGCTTGTGGACAGTCTTCTTGACGATCAAATGCTTGATTCGTAAAAAGCAATGAGTTGAATATCAATTTAGGGTCTTGGACTTCATTGGTTCTGCCAACTAGATCTATCCTATATTTTTGAATAGCTTGTCTCTTCTATATATGGCCTACCTCCATTGGCTGGTTATTCAACATTCCATTCTTTGTTAAGTTTTAATTTCCCTCTGTCATCGAAAACTTGGGGTTTAAGGTGCCTTCCTTGTAATGTTCCTAACCATTGCCATCCGATACAACTTAGAAATGTGATTCAGGCCCAATTCAAAGTCGAGGGAGTCATTTTATGTGACATCAGCATTGGGGGAAACAAATCATGTTAGGCAACAAAAGTTGAGACAAAAAAAAAATTCAAGTATGTTGTGACTATTATTCTCCCTGTATTCGATCATCTGTTTGGTTGAAAATCCTGCCTAAATATTTGTATGTTGAACTTCTTTGTTTTATCACAGTAAATTGGAAGGGACATCCAAGCCAGCTGCAAAATGTTCCTCTGTTGAAGTACATAACTTCTTCCAGCAGCTCAAGTCTGGCAAGTGTATCAAATGTTGCAGATCACATCATAATATATATTTCGTCGTAGGGGTGGTAGACATGGAATCCCACAATAAGGACTGGAATGTTCGGAAGTGACACCAAATATTACTCCATGCCCGAATACAATCAGAAGGGAATTATAAAATTGGATATCAACGAACATGAGAAACTTTATGCACGTTTGAATCAACATTCTAAAATTACAGAACGTTTTATGCCAAAGTTGTAACGTAATTGACAGACAACCAGTTTCTATGTCAAATAGTTTTGAGTGACCTCTGGATGCAGTAAAAAGATCAACATACAATCAACTTTCGATCACTACTAATACTAATGTCAAGTGTAAGAAGTTGGGATCCCAGGTTCTAGGTAGTTTCACCTTTAGGCACCCAAATAGGCGGTGACACCAGGATCCAGATAGCTTCGGCTTCAAACATTGACATTGGCGGTGGTAATGGGAAGAATGCTACTGACTGCAGTGCGACAATGCGGTGAACCAGCAGGGTTGTCATTGCCAAAGAACTTAAACAACAGGATTTTCAGACTTGCAAAGAACATTGACTTTAGTGTTGCTTTCTCACGAAATCTACAATGTTGCTTTGAGTCCATAAATCTTTGGAAGTTGGGTGTCCTGTGCAATAATGACCTTGACATTAGGTACATTCCAAACATCTATTATCTGACATTGGATTGTTAATGCAATTGCCATAGTGGACGATGACTCAATTGCATTGGCACAAACAATATTAATTTTGTGATTAATTAACATCCTTGAAGGACGTGAATCCCAAACAATGCCTAAAACTTTTCAAACAACCGTCTGTTAAAAAAATACATTGTTCTATATTTTAAAAAATAAGAAATTGTATGGTTTGAACATTTTTTTTTTCAAATATCGCATCAGCTGCAACAAAAGAAATGAATTTTCCTTATCCAAAGCAAGGGAAACAACAGAGAGATTGACATTATGTGGAAACATATATGGAAACACACCAGTACATTAAGGTCTCGTCTAAAGAATGAAATAAAATGATTACATGAAGGGGGTAGTAAAAGGTGATTTTCAGAAACCAAATCATTACCTAAACACACAAAACTTCTTGTAGAAGGTGGTAGTATAAAGTAATCCCTAGAACGTGTTGCAAAGTCCATAATTCATAATTCCTTCCCATTAAATTTTTCCAGTTACATGTCGATCCAGGGATTAGAAAGTTTTGAGAGTGTCGTTCCCTAGTTATATACCCACCTTCAAGTACGAGGGGAATATTCATGTAAATAGGGGCAAGCCCATCGAACGAGATGCAATCATATGCGTAGGAGTAGTAAAATAAAAAATGTGCAGTAGCGATAGACAGTTGATTGTATGTGGAGTCTATAACTACATCGAGAGGACAGTGAACAAACTTTGACAAAGAATATAGCTTTCTGTCAAGTCTGTTACCACATCCAGAAGTAGCTCAACAAACTTTGAAATAGAAACTTTTGTAATTTTTGTATGTCGTTTTAACCACCCAATAGTTTCTCATACCCACAAAGATCCAAATCTATAATTTCCTTCTGAGCACATTCGCGAATGGAGTAATATTTCGCATCATTTCCAAATATTATAGACCATTTTGCAAGCCATGGTAAGTGTGAATCCTCTGACAGAAGACAAATTCTTGTGTGCTCTACAAAATTTGATACACTTTCCAAATAGGTGTTGTTGGAAGAAACTACATACTTCAACGAAGGAGCATTTTGCAGGTGACCTGGAAATCCCTTCCAACTCCCAGCAAGAAAACAAAGAGGATCAACAAAAAAATCTCCAAGCATATTACATATTACATATTATGTAATAAAAAAAATATTACATATTACATCTAATATGTAATAACAGCCAACCAAAGAATTGAATACAGGGAGAACACCAATCAGAAGATACTTTTTTTTTCCTGTCTAAGTTTCTGTTGGCTAACATATTTTTTTTTCGGCTCAAATCTCACATCACATAAAACCATTATGTCGTCTTTCAATTGGGACACAATGGAATCTCTAATTTGTCTTACATGTCCATGACCGGGAACATTATAATGAAGGCACGCTAAAGCCCAACTCTTTGATGATAGAGAGAAATGGGAATAAGTATTTAAAATCAACGCTGGAGGATGACAATATAATATTACGTGGATTTTGGTTTAATTCATCTTAATGGCATATGTCGTCGATATTTTCACTTATTAATGCCAATCTTTTAGAATATGTGAGATGAATAGTCAGTAATAACACACAATAAAATTCCCACATCCGAGCAGATTCTGAAATATGACAACCTGTAAAATATGCACAATATTAAAGAGGGACATGGTGTCAAGACCTCTTTGGATGACACATTCATGGATGGTAGCATGGTAGAACATTATTGCACTATTACTATGATGATGCCTTCTAAAAAAATAATGCATTTTAATGGGAGATGTCCTCGAGCTTTCCGCTTATTAAAGCCAATATTTTTGAACTTGTCTGGTCAGTTGTCACTTTTAAAAGAATAATTAATGTGCATTGGGAAGGGCGTAAGGTGGCGGGGATGGAGGGGAGCAACAAAATGATTTTAAATTTTTTTGAACCTGGGAACGCGTGAACCCACAAAACTTTTAAGACTCGACTAAGTATGGAAAGGAAGGTCAGACAGAAAAATTCATCGTAGGTAGAGGCAGGGTTGTGATTTCGAGGAGTCCGGGGTTGAATTGTAGAGCACATAAGTTTTGGGTGTAATATTCATACTCCAAACACGAGTTACCATAGTTTGATAGAACCTATCCGCGAACCTGCATTCATAAAATTGGCTAAGTATGCAATCAAATGGCAGTCAATCAGACTCATGATGTGAAGATATAGATGGAGATGATGATTTGTCAGTTCGCCACACCGGGAACCCGCGAGCACAAAAACATGACAATGTATAGAACCAGAAATGCATAATAGAGGGTAAGAACAAAAGGGAAAAATGAGCAAGTTTAGAAGAAATTGGATAAATATGCAACCGAATGGTGGCCCGATGGAATCGTGATGTGAAGATACATATGGAGATGATGATTTGTCAATTGTCCACCCTGGGAACCCGCGACTACATAAACGTGGCAAAGTATAGAACCTGAAATGCATAATAGAGCGGAAGAACAAAAGGAAAAAACGAGAAAGTTTACAAGACAAAAAATAAAGGGAGAGAACGTTATCGTTAAGATTGCAAAGCTATGAAGCCATAGGAAGAAATTAACCATGGGAAAAACATCATCATCTATGAAATATAGTTGGAGCCCGATAAACTTTGGTTGAAGTTGTAATAGATGCAATTTACATCGACTACAAAATTTTGTGTATTATTTTATCTTAATAGTATTTTCTGGGGAGCCAAATGCAAAACAATGTAACAACATATCCAACTACAGATGCAACACCCCAGCATCGCAAAGCTTAAGAAAACAAGATCAAGCAACAAATAACAACCTAGTTAAGAAGCACCAAAAGGCCCAACTGCAGTCGTAGGACCTGAACCCTGCAAAGTTGAATCAAACAACAATAATAAACATCCAGTGAACAAAGAAGCAAGCACCAACCAGTCGACCAGGAATGTCGGTGAAGAACAACATTGGAAAAATTCACTACACACAAGATTTTATCAAAAAATTTGGAGGAAAATGTATTGCAACACATCTATTAACCAAATATTTCAGGTTGTCAGACTTGTCAGGTAAAATTCAAAGCTAGTAGGACCATCCAAAGGCCAATGTCGACACAAAACCTACCTCCATCATAGAAACAATGACGCATCACAAAATGAAATTGTATTTTCTCCTCACACAAAAAGATGTTCTGCAAGAGGATTTCAACTCAGGCACACCCAGTAGTCAAATTTCCCACCTGAAAACTGCAAATATCAAGTGAAAATAAACATGACACCCAAACCCATCCGTCAATGGGGAACGAAAGAAGGACAGTTCCAATCGTGTTTGCAGAACCCCAAACATGCAAACTGCAATAAGACCAACAAGAAAACAAGAACAACATCAACATGCAAATAAGAAATCAGTGAACATGCAAGAATCAAGCATGAACAGTGAACCAACAATGCCACTGAAGAACAATATTTCCCACATTTACTACAGAGAACATTGCATATAAAAAAAAAAACGGAAGAAAATGTATTGTAATAGTCCTGCTAAGTAAATATTTAAGGCTATGAAGCCTGTTAGGTAAAAATTTAAGTCTGTCAGAACTGCTCTATAAACATTTAAGAAATAATGCAGTGTGACAGGTCTCTTACGTACCAAAAAAACATTTAGTATATTATTTTATAACAATAATAAAAAAAATTTAGTAACAATAGTTCGAACAGTAGAGCCTATGTAAGTAAAAAATAAATATTCAAAGGACAAACTAACATGAAGTCAACTTATAAAAAAATGACTATCTATCTTCAAAAATTTGGATATCCAAACATTTCAAGAAAAAAACAGAGACTAATAACAACTCATAAAGACTGTATATGATCAAAAAAACTTTGGATATGATAGCATATCAAACATTCAGAATAGTGAAGCTAGCAATAAGACCTCCAATCTATTATCCAATCAGATCATGACAGATATGGTATTTTTTATTATATAGAAATCAATTTTTTTAGTTCCCTAGCTCCAACAATAGATATTATGCAAATATTTTTAGTCAAAGGACAAACTAATATGAAGTCAACGAATTATCGATCACTATAGTCCCCCTACACCTCCAGCAGGGACTAATAAGCCCCAAGGTGTCATTTTTTATTTGATTTCCTTGGAGCTGCACTATGTGTTGTATTATAGAGTAGAAGAATGTGTTGTAGAGTAGAAGAAGGCACATTTTGGAGTAGAGTACCCTATATCTCATAGAACATTTAGACGATTGGTGTAAGCTAATTCTTCCATTTCTTGACACATTAGTTGTAATAGAAATATGGAAAAACAACAATATGGAAATATTAGATGTACATGGACAACTTATTAGAATATATAACTTTTATTTATTGAAAATCTGTATAACTTACAAAAAGTCATTTTCATCTAACATTGGTATGTTACTTTTCCTCTAAAATATACTTCATATGTTCACTACTATCAAAATGACATAATTTCTTGAAAGTTGTATATAAGTGAATTATTGTGCATCATTATTTTTTGTATGTAGTTTTGTCTATGCATGTGAAACATATAATTTGTTTTCTAGATGGGTGAGACAGTAAAGGGTTACACCAAAAATGAAATATCTATGCATTTTAGAATTATGATATATGTAAAAAAAAATAGAAAACAATATATATATATATATATATATATATATATATATAGGAGAGACTAATTTCATCAACAATGAATATGTGAATCATACATAAAAGCATGGTTAAAAACACAAATAAGAATAGGGAGCTAGGAAAAGGGATGTGTTTTTGTTTGTGTAGCTCAAACCACTTGTTTTGGCATTCCAAAGATAAAACCAAAGTTTCCAACTCATTGAACACATAGAGGAAAAGAGGAAGCCCTACAATTTTTTTTGAATTTATAGGAATGCACATGCATTCTTATTACAAATATTTGTAACATTGCAAAATGTCCATCACCTTAAGCATTAGGACCTATATTTCATAAGGAAATATTTAATATTATAACATATTTTCTTCTCTTGGGAATAGTCCTATTAGGCCCATCCTATCTGTGCAAAACCACCTAATGGTCCCTAATATACCACTTGGGGGTCAAATATCCCATAGAGAGGTAAATTTTCATAGTTGGATGTCTTGTTCATAGTGCTTTATCCCTAGAAGGTTCATTTTCCTATCCAATGTGAAAATCTCCCAGTTGAATCCATATCCAACCTTGATGCTCTAAACCCTTGATATAGGTTTTATGTTATGGTTTGCAATTATTGTTCATCAATATTGAGCCCAAGAAGTGGCATATAGGGCATAAGGCCCAATTGTTTTCCTCCCCTAACCATAGTGCTAGAGCTCTAGAAGACCTTTGTTTAGTGTGTAATCCCTTTATTTCCTCCTTTGACCATGTTTAGACTTCAAAGACCATTTATAATGTAGAAAACCTACTCATGACACCCATATCCCACTCGAATGCTAAAGGAACACAACCATGTCTTGAAGAATGATTCATGGTGTGGGTCTGAGAAAAACTCTTTTTCAGGGCATGTTTTGTGGTTTGATCATGGTTCCCATATCCCTATAGTAGGCTAGATATAATGTACAAGGTTATCATATGGTTGTTAGAGGATGTGTTCAACACTATAACCATAAAATATTTATGGCTCATAGGCGTTGTTCAAGATGATTGATCCTAACAAACAAGCATCATTTATGGAAGAAGGTTTATTGTTCTCCTCTCATTCCCATGAATAGACCTCTAGACACATCAATGGTGCACAATTAACATAGTGATGGAACCCATAACATTATTATAGGCAATTGTTAGTCAGTAGAGGTTAGATGTGTCAGTTCCAAGGCTCATCCATGGTGGTTGAGACCGAGTAGAAACATTTCAGGATAGATGATTTATTTCCCTCCCCAAACTATGGTTGTGGACCTAATACTCATCCACGATTCTCAAGATATGATAATGATGCCCATATTCAACTTGGATGTCAAGGACTCCCTATAGAGGGATTATGTCAAGGTTTCTAGGTTTTTTTCATGATGCTTGAACTTGAGAAGGTTCAATAGGACTCAAGGTAGTTGTGTCCCCCCAACCATTTTTATGCCTCGACACACATATTTAGTTCAAAAATCCTACTCATGGTGCTTGTATCCCACTCATAGGCCAAATCCCCCCTACAAAGTTCATGTGTTTTGGTTTGAGTACTTGTTCAAGGATATTGATCTCAAAAATATTCGGTAAGATCCCCAGACACTAGTTTTCAATCTATGATGATGGTCAACACCTCACAAACCATTCATGTTCTTATGTGGTGGTTTGAGGACATATTTGTGGTGCTTGAGTATGAGAAGTTATGTTTAGGTCTAGATGCTCTTATTTCCCTCCCCCAACCAATTTCAAGGACTTAAGGATGTTGCTTCCCTACCATGACTTTGGTTAAGGCCTTGAGAGCCATCCATAGTGCATGAAACATATTAATGCTGCCCATATCAAACTCTCAGGGAAAATACCCCCTAGTGGAGGATCATGTTGACATGTCCATGGTTTTTTCATTGTGTTTTAGCTTGATAAGGTTCAATTAGGGATTAGGACACTTGTTTACACCCTTGAAAATGTATCATTGTATAGACCCATTTTAAATACACAAAATCTATCCACAATTATAGGAATATCTCACTTAAAAAATTGCAAATAACACCTACAAAGAGCTCATTTGTTAGTAAAAGGATTTGTTCAAGGATTTTCAGCCTAAGAATATTCAAAAATTTCCCAAAGAACTTGTTTTCCTTCCTAAATCATGTTCAAGTCCCTAAAAACCATCCTTAGTGTGAAAAATATTCTAATGGCATCCATATATAATCCTGATTCCAAAGACCTCCTAAAGATGTTTTTTTTTTTGTGGTTTACAATTGTTATTCATGAAAATCAAGCCTGAGAAGTGGTGTTTAGGGAATAAGGACCAATTGTTTCCTCCCATGACCATATCTCTATATAATTATAATACCTTCATTTAAGTCTTAATCCCCTTACGTGCCCCCCAATCCATGTTTGAACTTGAAAGACAATTTCAGTGTAAAAGGCATACTCATGGCACTTATGGGTGAGTGCAAGCTAATGATGGTCTCTCATGACACGTTAGTGGAAATGCAAACCTAGAAAAACAACAATATGTGAACATGGAGGGATTATTCAAGGTACTTTTACAATGAATTTGAATATAGTGTAAGAAGATGAGGTGTAGGAAATTGAATTAGATTTCCAAATATACAACTTTTATTCATAGAAATTGTGAATAACTATGTCAAATTTGATTTTTTCTAACAGTGGTATCTTATTTTTCCAACAAAATATAAGGTATAAGTTTTTGTTATGTAGGTGTTGAGTACCTTAATGATGGAATTTCGTTCCAAAAACTTGTATACTTGTAGAGAACCTGCTTTTCTTGTTCTGTGTATTTTTTGGAAATTTATAATATTAATTTTATATTTTTTTTAAATTATCAAAGTCAACATGTCCCTAAAATTACAACGTCTTTTGTTTGCACGGGATAAGAGGGTCTTAACATGATCAAAACAAATTATTATTTTTAGATCGTAGATATCGATATCCTCTAGTGTTCCATATAACTCATTCGAGAAATGGTTAAGATGACAAAAGATTATATCAAAAATAAGAGATGCATGTATTCTAGGATTTTGATATATGTCAAGACAAAAATAGATTAAAAATAGTAAACATTATTAATTTAAAAAAATATATATATTATATTTGGAATCTACACATGAAGCTCTATCCTTTTCTATATTTTCATTAATAACTAAATTATGTAGCCTATAGAAAAATAATGTCAAAAAAATAGACATGGAGAGGAATTCATAAAAATTGAGGTTTCTATGTATTTGCAAACCAAACCACTAGGTTTTTCATCTCGAACCTAAATCCAAGGCAACCAACTCAGAAATCACATATTCTATACTTCACTCCCACCCGAAAAAAATTGACATTCAAATAACACGTGTGTACTTTAGAAACACACACTCATTCCTAAAGCACACAACCATTATTAGCAACAGAAATGTGCACACATTGTTGTTAACACAAATACATTCTCTCTCTCTCTCTCTCTCTCTCTC
>ML829777.1:68175-86705 GCA_009831015.1 Picea engelmannii
AATATTTTTTAGGAATGCACATTCATTCATGTACACGTGTTTCTTAGGAATGCATGCACATTATTGAGAATTCACATGCATTCTTGGGAACATTCCTACATGGATTTCTAAGTGGAGGTTCAAGTTTTGTCAAACCTATCACATCAAGAACGCATAAGCGTTCCTAGAAACGTGCATGTGTTCCTGTGAACCCTGCTACCACTTTATCGTCCACCAACTTCATGCACTCACCCTTATATCTAGCTTGGGTGCTAAAGAACCTTGAACATGGCATAGAGAATGATTAATATTGTGGACACAAACTAATTCTTTTTCAAGGTATATGTTTTTTTTTAGTCATGGTGGTTATATCCATTTAGTAAGACAGAGGTGATATACAAAGGTCTTGTGTGGTGATTTGAGGATGTGTTCAACATTATCATTGTAGAATATTTGTGAGCAGTAGGAATTGTTCATGGGAATTGAGCCCCAAAAGTTTCATTTAGTTTGGAAAACCCATTACTCTCATCCTATGACCTTGTATGGACCTTTATAAACATTTTTCGTCCACAAGTAACCTAGTGATGGTGCCCATATAACCCTTGCAGGTGATTATTAACAAACATAGGTCAAATGTGGAGGTTTTAGGACTCTTCCATCGAACTTGATCATGGGAAGAAAGGATTAGAGATAAAGGCTCTCGTTTCCCTCCACTCACTATGGTCATTCACCCGAAATCGATCCTGATAATGATGCTCATATTCAACTCATGCATCAATGTTTCCTTAGAGAGGGCTCATTTTGTGGTTTATAGGTGTTATTCATAGTGCTCAAGATCAATAATGGTTAGTAGGGATTAAGGCCATTTTGTTTTTTCAACAATACAGGTATTCCAACAAAGGAAGAACACCTTCAGTAACCACTCACACAACTATATCCAAGATCAAAACACATGTTTTCACGTGGTAAAACGCCTATGGGGAACATCCATGGCCCCAACCAACATGGCTAGTTGGAACAATTTATTAATGAAAAATAATTTTATAGAGAGATTTTAAAAGAGAGTTCCTCATAATCGATCATCGACAAATTACCATCCATACTCTTTTTATATAGATCATGGACCAATCGATTGTTAAGACACATATCAATGTATCTATTACGATCGAGGAGAATATGAACGGTCAGATCACTCTATGTTAGGAACATATCGTGATGGTCAAATTTCCTAACTAAAAATTCATACTAAATAAACACACTAAGAAACACACTTTTACCTAATGATACAATAGATCAAGTTGATCTTAACTAACTTCTAAGTGTCTAAATATCCTAACATACCCCCTTAAGAACAACTTGGGATATGATTGAAGGATTTACAAATATGATACAATAGGAGAAGGAAGGAGGCATTAGAGCCTATCCCCCCTTAATAAAAACTTCCTAAAATCCTAACAAAGATTAAACTTTGGAAAACATTTATTCTATAAGACAATTTGTGAAAATGTCTGCAACTTGATATTCTATAAAGAAGAAGATAACTTTAATAATTCGATCATGGATGAACTTTATCTCAATGTGTTTGTTGCACTGATGTTGAAATGGATATTTGGTGAGATTGATGGCACTCTAATTGTCACACCAAAGGTTGTTCGGATGTTTCTTCTGGAATCCAAACTCTGAAAGGAACTGTTGAAGCCACAAGGATTCCTGACTTGCATTAACCACTGCTCGGTACTCTACTTATGATGAAGAAAGAGAAACATATTGTTGTTTCTTACAGGCCCAGGTGACTGGTCCTGAACCAAGGGTGAAACATAACCTACAATAAGCCTCCAATCATCAAGGTCGTTGACACAATCTGAGTCAGTGAAACCAACCAATAAATGAGTTCCCCTTGAATTGTAATGTATCCCGAACTGAACTGTACCTCAGACATATAGAAGTATTCTTTTAGTTTATTTCCAATGTCTTTCGTGGGGTGTTTGCATATACCGGGAAACAAGGTCAACAACAAAGGACAAATTAGGATGGGTATGATTCAAGTATAAGAGGCTACTAGTAAGGATAAGGATAAGGATAAGTTTTGAGTCACTACCAATAAGGATAAGGTCATCAACATAAAGGACCAGGATTATGATATGGATTCCTATTTTCTTGGTATAGAAATTTGGATAAGAATGACATCTAGAAAATTTAGTGTGAAGAATAAAGTTGTCCATTTTTGCATACCAAGATCAAGGATATTTATTAATACCATAAAGATATTTCTTAATGCAACAAGCAAGGCTAGAGTCATTCTGGACATAGCCAGGACGTTCTTCCATGTAGATTTCTTCTTGCAAATCCTTATTCAAGAAGGAATATTTAACATCAATCTGAAGGACCTCCCATTTATGTGAGGTAGCAAGGGAAAGAAAACAACATATATAATTCATTTTGGATACAAGGGAAAATGTTTCATTATAGTCAATTCCTTCAACTTGGGAAAATCATTTGGAAACTAACTGAGCCTTGTGTATTTCAACAGTTCCATCTAATGCATACTTAGTTCTGTAAACCCATTTACATTTGAAAATTTTTCTTCCATTTATAAGAGGTGCAAGATCCCAAGTATCATTTTCATTAAAGAATGACACTCTTCATTCATAATTGCATCCCAATCTAGATGACCTGAAGATTCTACAAATTTATCTGGATCATGAGTCTTTGAAACTTGAGCCAAAAGAGAAGAGGTGCATTGGAACTATGAACATGTCTGACGTTGATCTAAACGATGACCAAGAAGATCACCAATTGCTTATTGTGTTTAACAGACCCATCTAGGAAGCAATGGTGTTGGTTCAGGTTCATGTTCAAATGACTCATCTGGAGGCAGGTGAGTAGGAGGAGGTGGATTTTCTTCTTCACTATCATCATCTAAAGAAGAAGAAACTAGAATAGGAACATTAGATGGCACAAAATCCAAATATGGATCATAGTTCGAAGAAGGCACACACGTCGAATTAGGCTTGCAGGCCAAGATATTTTCATCAAATTTAACATCTTTTCTAATAATAGTTGTTAGAAAAATAGGATCGTGGAGCAATAAAATAAAACAAATGTGGAAATAAAACACAAAAGATACACAATACAATAGAGACAAAGATATGCATGGTTCACCTAGTGTGGGCTATGTCCACCATAGAAATTTCTAGTTCCTTCCTTTATTATTATCCAACATATGAAGGGATACAACCTACAACAAACCTGTTGTAACTTCCTCTTCTTTCTCTCACAATCTTCTATCTCAKAATAMAATATTCACCATAATACATAAACACAATAGATTTCCCTCATAAAACAGGGTTTCCTTCAAGGGAAAAAACCCTAACATAACTTCTATCGTCAAATCTATGACCTTATATCGAACGGTCTAGATTTACTATGAAATTAGAATATACATTTACAAGGCAATTTTTCCTTCGGGGGATTTACCCCCGAACCCCCACTTTCCCCCAGACCCCGCAAAGGGGGTAACCCCCCTCTACACTCCCCAACGTGGAGGAGTGTACATTCTTCTAGGGTTTAAAGTCTTCAAGTGGTATAAACATGGCTGAAAACAAAGACATCTGAATCAGGAAGATAATCAGGCTCCAAAACCAACAATCTCCCACTTGGAGACCGATCTCAACAACTCCACCGCTACTATATATTATAGAATATGATCCTTCTTGGACCTAGAAAATTTCTTATCTTCACCTTCATGCTTGAAGACCAACTGAAATTGATCAGGAACCCAGTTTMTCCCTGGTTACTCCCTTTGYTAACATGTCTGSARGATTCTAGCTAGTGTGTATCTTTTCCAATTTCAAATGTCTGTCTTCCAATATGGATCGTATAAAATGGTACCTAATCTATATATTATTAGTATTTGAATGGAAGGATTATTTATTTGTAAGATGAGTGGCACTCTCACTGTCACAGTAAAACCTTTTATTCTCCTGGTTCTTTCCCAATTCCTCCATAAACCTCTGTAACCAAATCATCTCTTTACTAGCCTATGTAGCAACAACATATTCTGCCTCTATTTTTGAAAGTACAACAACATTTTGTAGTTTTGATATCCAACTTACTGTTGTTCCACCTATATTAAAAACATACCCTGTGGTGCTCCTCCTGCTATCTTTATCACCTTCCATATCTGAATCAACATATCCCTATAGAAAAGCGTTTGAACCTCCAAAAAATAATGCATGAGTAGGAGTACCTCTTAAATACCTAAGAATCCACTTTGTTTCCTCCCAATTTTCTTTACTTGGATTTTTCATATACATTCTCACAACTCCCACTGCATGTGCAATATCTGGTCTTGTGAAAACCATCACATACATCAAACTCTCAAATGTTGATGAATAAGGGACCCTGAACATTTATTCTATCTCCTTATGTGTCTTGGGAAAAAATTCCTTATTTAATTTGAAATGGGTGGCCAAAGGTGTACTAACTGGTTTTGCATTCTCCATTCTAAACCTCTCCAACACCTTCTCTATGTACTCACCCTGAGACAATGCGAATTTGCGATTTTTCCTATCTCTTGTTATTCTCATACCAAGGATTTTCTTTGCAACACCCAAATCCTTCATTGCAAATGAATTAGATAACTTCCCCTTGAGCACATTTATATCCTAAATATTAGACCCCGCAACAAGCATGTGATCTACATACAATAACAAGATAATATAGCTTCCATTTTCTAGCCTTTTAAAATAAACACAGTGATCAGAATGACATCTACTATAACAGTGTTCTATCATAAACTTGTCAAACTTCAAATACCATTGACTTGTAGCTTGATTTAGGAAACACAATCTCTTCTTCAACCTACATACCAAATTCTCCATCCCTTTGACCTTATACGCCTGTGGCTGTTGCATATAAATCTCTTCCTACAAATACCCATGGAAAAAAGTTGTTTTTATGTTTAGTTGTTCAATAGGCAAATATTCTACTGCCACATGAATTAAAATAGTCCTAAATGAAGTCATTTTAACAACATGAGAAAATATTTCATCCAAATATATACATTTATTTTGTTCAAACCCCTTTACAACAAGTCTAGCCTTGTACCTCTTTTTTCCTCCATCTTCTTCCTTCAACTTGTAAACCCATTTATTCAGTATTGATCTTTTTCTGTAGGCAATTGAACCAAATCCCAAGTCTGGTTATTTACCAGGGAATCCATTTCCTCTTTCATTCCTTTCTCCCACTTCTTTTTGGTGTCTACCTACATTGCCTCTTCATAACATTCTGGTTCACCAGAATCAGTCAACAATAAATAATACAATGAAGGAGAGTATCGTTCAGGGGGTCTACTTAAACTGGTAGATATTCTAACAACAATTGCAGGAGTTTGAGGTACCTACTGCTCCTGTTGTTGTACATTTTGATTTTTTGGTACCTTTGGAATTTCTTTTTCGGTAATCTCATCAAGCACTGTGTATTTTGGGTTTTCTTTTTCCTGTTTCTTTGCCTGCAACTGATCTTTGTACATGACCTTCTCATTTAATATGGCATCTCTACTCCTAATTATTTTTTGATTTTCGTAATCCCATAAGTGATAACCAAAATCATTAACACCATATCCAATAAAGGTACAATTCTTGGATTTTTCCTCAAGATTTGTTCTATTTTATTTATCAATATGGACAAATGCTTCACAACCGAAAGTCTTCAAAAAAGAATAATTTACCTTTTTACCTGTCCATGCCTCCTCCGAAATTCCACCATCCAAAGAGCTTGAAGTTCCTATGTTTATTAACTAAACAAAAATATCTACAACATCTTCCCAGAACTGTAAGGGAAAACCAACATGCAATCTCATACTCCTTTCATGCTCCATGATTTTCCTATTCATCCTTTCTGACACACCATTTTCTTGTGGTGTTCTGGGAACTGTATTCTCTCTATGAATCCCATGGTATGAATAGTAATCATCAAACTCCTTGTTGCAATATTCACCTCCATTGTCTGATCTGAGACAATTCAACCTTTTTCCCTGCCTCATTCTCAACCAAAGATTTCCATTTCTTAAAAGTATCAAAACCATCAATTTTTTGTCGAATGCAATAAACCCAAGTTTTTCTAGTTGCATCATCAATAAAAGTAACATAATAACAAGATGCACCAAGAGATGATACCTGATTTGTTCCACATATATCTGTATGCACAATCTCTAACCTTTCACTCTTCTTTTCTTTTCTAACTCTAATAAATCTGACTCTCTTATGTTTTCCATAAACAAAATGCTCACAGAAATCCAAATCAATTTGTTTAAGATCTGGAAACAAATTTATTTTGTGAAGTATTTCCATCCCCTTCTCATTCATGTGTCCAAGCCTATGATTCCACAGTGATGTATCCACTCCTATATAAGATAAAGAGATAAAAGAGTCAGTATTACCAGTACATAAATACAATGTACCTACCTTCTCTCCTTTTTATATCACCAGTGATCCTTTGGTGACCTTCCACACCTTATCTGTAAATATGGATATACAACCTTCACTTTCCATCTTCCCTGTTGAAATTATATTTTTCCTTATATATGGAACATGTCTTACCTCTTTCAACAATCATTGGATTCCATTCCTTTTCTTTATTTTTACCTTTTCCATTCCAACAATTTTGCATGGTGCATCATCACCCAAATGAACCAGTCCAAAATCACCTTGAACATAATCTAGAAAATTTTCCTATGGGGTGTGGCATGAAATGAAGCCCCTAAATCTACTACCCAAGACTCATAAATATTATCTACATAAATAATCAAAGAATATTGTAACACATCACCTGTTACATTTGCTTCCTGATTTTTCTCCTATTGTCCATCTCTTGGTTTCTTTGGAGCTCTGCAGTTTTTCTTCAGATGTCCTTTCTTCCCACAATTACAACACTCTATCTTTCTGAGTTTGGATTTGGCTCCACTCCTCCTAGAATTCCCATGGTTCCCTAATCCATTTCCTCTATCCTTTTGTCTTCCCCTATTCTCCATGTTTAACGCACTACCTGATGTCTCACCTGTGTTTTTCCGTCGCATTTCCTCACTAAGGATAACGTCAACAACATCATCAAATTTTAAAGTGTTTGAACCAGAGACAGAGTTACTTACAACCATTACCAAGTCGTTCCATATTTCTGGAACCAAGCACAATATTAGAAGAGCCCTAACCTCATCATCAAAGTCCACTTTTATAGAACTTAGTTGATTAGTAACCGTATTAAGTTAATTTAAATGATCTGCAACAGACCCACCTTTTGACATCTTCATATTAAATAATATCTTCATTAGAAATACCTTATTGGACACTGAGGGTTTTTCATATAGTTTATCTAATGCATCCATCAGCTCCTTTGTTGTCTTTTCTTTCGAAATATTGAAATCCACTGATGCTGTCAGGCTCAGTCGTATCGTTCCTAGAGCCTTTATATCAAGAATACCCCAATCTTCATCCTTCATGGTTGTCGACTTATTTGTTATTCCACCTAATGGTAGGAATAGATCCTTATGATATAAATAATCTTCCATCTGCATCTTCCATAACTGGTAGTTTTGGCCGTTAAATTTCTCGACCCTAAACTTTCCATCTTCCACCATTGGTCCCACTCGAACCAGGAACCCTCGTTTCCTGCGAGTTACCTTTCTCTCTGATACCAGTTGTTAGAAAAAAATGATTGTAGAGCAATAAAATAAAACAAATGCAGAAATAAAACACAGAAGATATAGAATACAATAGAGACATAGATATACGTGGTTCACCCAGTGTAGGCTACGTCCACCAGAGAAATTTCCAGGTCCTTCCTTTATTATTATACAACAAATGAAGGGATACAACCTAAAACAAACCCAATGTAACTTCCTCTTCTTTCTCTCACAGTCTCCTATCTCATAATACAATATTCGTCATAATACATAGCCGCAATACATTTCCCTCATAAAAGAGGGTTTCCTTCGAGGGAAAAAAACCCTAACATAACTTCTACCGTCCTATCTGTGACCTTATAATGAATGATCTAGATTTACTATGAAATTACAATATATATTTACAAGGCAATTTTTCCTTTGGGGACTTTGCCCCCGAACCCCTGCCGGGGGCCTTCTTGCCCTCAGACCCCACAGAGGGGATAACCCCCCTCTCCACTCCCCCACATGGAGGAGTGTACATTCTTCTGAGGTGTAAAGTCTTCATGGGGTATAAACACGGCTAAAAACAAAGACCTATGAATTAGGAAGATAATGAAGCTCCACAACCAACAATAATTTCATTACAATTCCGTTGAATAAGTTTGTAACTTTTCACATCTTCAAAATAACCAACAAATATACACTTCTCATTTTTATAATGCATTTCTTTCCTTTTATCGTAAGGAATTTTAGCTCATGCTACACTGCTAAATACATGAAAGTGACTTACATCTTTCTTAAGTTTATTTCGTGATTCTTCCGATGTTATTTTTTTAAGAGCCTCTGTGGGAGTGTGATTTACTATGTAATTTCCACAATTAATGGCTTATTCCCAATACTTTAGAATTAATCCCTTAGATTGGATCATATAATTAGCCATTTCTTTTAAAGAGCGGTTGTTTCTTTAAGAAAAATTATTTTGTTGTGGTGTATATGGAACAACGTGTTGCATTTGGATGCCATGTGTAGTGCAGTAACTCATAAATTGATTGTTCACATATTTTCCTCCATTATATTTTCTTAATCTTTGAAGTTGATGTCCAGATTACGTTTTTACAAGGGTCTGATATGCCAAGAAATTATAAAAAACTTCACTCTTAAGTTTTAATAAGTAAACCCAAGTGAGTCTAGAAAATTTATCAATGAAAGTTAAGAAATACTTGCACCTAGAAAAATAAGGAGAAGAAATTGGACCACACAAGTCATTGTGAACAAGCTGCAAAGGGGTTGAGGCATGCTAAGAGGCACATTTGTCAAAATTGTCCTGATGATGTTTGTTGAGAACACAACCGACACAAACACCATCTTTGCATGAAACTAGAGGAAGACCAGTCACCATATGTTGATTACATAGTTGTTGCAATAATAAATAGTTTGGATGACCAAACCGCTCATACCAAAGTTTTCTCAAGTCATCGTTGTGAGCAACAAAAAACTAATGGAAAAGATGATGACCCAAAATTTTCAAACTTGTACAACTTGGTAATATCATCAACAATTCTAGTTGTAAGAACATGTTGAGGATATTTTAGATCCTTGATTACAAGTTGGTGAGGTGAAAACTCTACGGTTTTACCTTCACCTGAATGAGTGATTTGATATACTGATAGAAGGTTGTAGAAAATAATTAGAACACATAGTAAATCATTAAAATGACAATTATCTACCTGAACTATTCTAGACCCTACAAGACTAAGAGATATATCATCACCAACAAATATTTCTTGGTGTTACATTCATTTAGGGAAGAAAATATGGATTTATCCTTATATATATGATAAGATTCTCTAGAATCAATAAGTCATTCATCAGAAGAAGAATTAGAAGTTGCATTGAAGGAGAAACAAGAAGAAAAGAATGCATGTCCATGAGAAGAAGAAGTAGTGTAATTAATGTTGATGATGTTATTCTTCATCACTTCTTCTACATATACCATCTTCTTAAAACATTTGTATTCATCATGACCATATTCCCCACAAAATTTGCAATGTCTATCAATTTTCTTACTTTTAGATTTTTCTCCTTTGTCTCCATTCGGAGTGGAAGTTGTCTGAGTGGGTTTTGGACCCTTATTTTGCTTGTTGTTGTGGAAAGTGTTGATATTATGGTAGCTACAGGAGGTATTGACCTCTACATGTAATCTTGATGAGACTAGAATATTTCGGGAAGCAAAAAGAAACCCTGAATCATTGGACATAACCCTAGAAGAAAAGTCGGCTAAAGAAAATATTTAATATTGATTTTTTATCCTCCAAAAAGAGAAATTGGCCCAGACAACTAAGAAACAAAAGTATAAATATAGGATGCCAGAGCTCATTTAGACACACACTACTCACAACTGCAGAATTTTAGTAAGTGCGCAAGTTTGGAGAGTAGTTGCATCTACACCTACTGCAACTTGTATTTTCGGTCTTAGGCTTGGACTTTCTCTTGGTTATGGTTTGTAATTTATTATTGGTACGCTAGCTATGGAGAGTGGTACACTACCTTGGTTGGATATTGGGTCTAGGGTTTTCTTCTAGAATTATTCTCTCTGTCAAGGTTAAGGTGCTCGGGGGTGGCATTTGCTCCTATGGTTGGGTGATAATATTGAGATATTTTCTATGGTGAAACAAGGAAACCTATTTTTCTAATAGGTTATGGGACCACACTATCTGCAGATAGTATAATCGATAGAATATAGATTGGGAGGGTTTGCTCATTTATAGTTCTAGTTGCAATAAAAGTTTTGTTGCAACAACGAAACCCTAACCCTCTTGTTAAGGCACCTTAAGTGAATATATTGACCTAATTTCTGGATATCCTAGTGCACCCTATCCTAGCACACCTCTTGACACTCTAAGCAATTCAAGACGTTAAGTTTGAGTTTTTGGTCAAAGTCAAAGGTTGACCAAGTCAAAGTAGTCATGATTTACTCTATATAATCAAAAAACAAGTTATAAGGGGATTCTAACTTTAGAGCATGGAAGACAAGGATTGACCTCATCCTTTCCAAGAATAAAGTGTTGGATATCGTGAAAGGAAATATTGTGGAACCACAGTTTGAAGAAGGAAAAGAAAAGGAACCTCATAATGTTGCAGTTATGGAGAAGTTCAAGAATAGTGTCATCAATGGTATGAGTATCGTAGTGGATTTTATAAAAGACCACGTGATACCCTACATCTCTCATCTTAACTCATCTAAGAAGATGTATGATTCCTTAACTAATCTCTTCTCAACCAGAAACATTGGACAAGTAATGATCTAGAGAATGAGCTCCATGACATGAAAATGAATGATGATGATAGCATAACATCATACTTTGTAAGAATCTCTCAGTTAATATATCAACTACAAGCTATTGAAGAAATAATTTGAGAAAAGGAATTGGTAAATATAGTACTCAATGGCCTTCCCAAGACATGGGATTCATTTTCCACTAGCATGAACACAAGAAAGGATTAACCCACATTTGATGAAATTTGGACTTGTTGTGCACAAGAAGAATCAAGGATTAATGCAAAAGAGAAATCCAAAAATAAATATGATGATCACGCCTTCACAACAAAGTTCAAGAATTTCAAGAATAAGAGGAAGTTTGGCTTAAGGAAGAAACCAAATCAAGAAAAGGATATGTCAAAAATACAATGCTTCAACTGTAGAAAATATGGCCACTACAGGAACCATAGTCCCGAGTTAAATAAAAGGAAGGAAACAGATGAAGCATCAATTGTTGAAGAAAGGGAACCCTCAAAGAAAGTCAACCAGGATAAAACATACTTCTTCTTCTAGTCAAGGTAACAATATTCTTCATAGTTCTTATACATAACATGTTTACATAGTTCTCGTACATATCATGCATATATATTTCTTAGAAGAAAAGATGGTCATTGAAAGAATACCTATGGAAGAATAACAAGATTATGATTGTTGTTACGATGACTACAATACACATGAAAAAGATGAAGTATGTTGACAATCTTTGGTAACAATTCCTGTGGAATCTATTATATAAGTAACAACTTCTAGATACGCAAAATCAAAATCAAACTTAAAGAGAACCAGAATAAATCAAAACAGAAAGAAGTCAAAAATCAAGAGGAAATTTGAAAAAGACGCGTGACACATTTCATAAGGCAATAAGGATACAAGACAAAAGCATGGACTCTCTCAGATGGAGGGAGTTGATTATAGAACTCCAAAATAAGAGTATGCATTCATGCATGAAGAATGGTTTAGGAGGGAGCTAATCCTAAATGATATGATCCATTAAAGAATCTGTAAAAATTATAAAGTATCTTTCCATGTTCCCTATTGAAAGTAGCAACCATGATAAGGAACACATGTTCAGTTTGACTCTATAAGAAGTCTTCTCAAAAAAGAATCCTTAAGTATCCTTGGTTGTCCATCTACATCCATGATCCTATGATGAAAGGAAGAATTTGGAATATTCAGGGCATGGAATCTATAGAAGAATCCATGGACCCAAAATCTAAAAGAGGAATATGAGGATGAACATGAAGATTCCAAGAAAGAAAGAAAAGCCAAAACAACCATTTATTATACTGACAAACATATGACTACGATCTTGGTTTGAACCCACCAGAAGTAATCGAGCAGAAGAAATGGAATTTATGATAAAGAATAGTGTATGTAAGAAAATGTGAATGAAATAATTGCAAGATTCAAAGGTACTCCCAGAAGGAGGGAGAAAAACTATACCGACAGCTCACTAGTATCCATGGATTGGAATTTACATGTAAAAGACTATTCTTCCAATAAATCAAGTGAGAAAGAAGCTTATACCAGAAAGAGACCCATGTATGAGATATAAGAATACCTTGTATGGATTCAAAAAACTTGATGCAAAGTATCTCAGATCCATCAAAAGTGTGGTAAAAACTTTCTATGACAAAGATAGTGTATCAGTTACTCAGAAGTCTGAGATGATATATTACTAATCCATGGAAAACTCTCATGATGACAGAAGAAATGCTACTTGGATATGTTTCAGTTTTAGCTTTTCCATGATGTCATGAGCTAGCAGGAAACATAAGTGATAAATTCGACCATGATATATTATAATGATCAAAGCTATATGAAGCCTTCAGAAAAAAATTGTGTTCCATGACAGACCAAAGTACATTGAGATCAAGCATTATATTCTCTGTGATGAAGTCTAGAAGAAAGAAGTGGTTCTCCAATATATCTCCACATATGAGCAGATAGAAGATATTTTGGTAAAGCCTCTATCCAAGATAAAAAGTTTGTGTACTTAAGAAACAAGTTGGGGCTTGTGGAGACGACTTGCCTATTGAAAAAGGAAGAGATTACTCCTAGGTTGGGAGGGAGCACTGATATGTTATTGATTTATGGACAATCATTTTTTAGTTCAAAAAATGGTCTAGGATGAGTAGTTCCTTTACAGTTCAGAAAGTCGTTTGAGAATTCTGACGGACAAGCATTTTCTAGTTCAGAAAGTGGTCTAGATCAGATAGTCATATTCGCAATGAAAATAGTCTGATAGATTGTTGATATACTATAGACAGTGATTCCCCTTATGGCCAGTGTGGGGAGATGGTCTAGGAAGGTCATTCTGCTTGAAAATCATTATTCTTGATAGTCACTCTAAGTAGTGGTCAAGTAGAATGGTTTGCCTCGCCAGACAATCATTCTTTCAAAGTTCAAAGTTGTGAGCAGTTTCAAAGAATGGTATTTTTTGGAGGTTGGTGCAGGACAATCATTTCCTTAGGAAATGGTCCAGACAATCATTCCATAGGAAAGACTAATTCTCTCCAAGTTGCACTGTGATTAGTGCCAAAGGAATGGCCCAATTAGGTGAATGGTCCATGTTTAGAATTTAGGGACAGATATTCCCTAGGGCAGACTCATTCTCTCCAATTTGCACTATGATTAGTTCCGGAGGAATGGCCCAGTTAGGTGAATGGCCCAAGCTCGTAAATCAGGGAAAATTATTATTATATGCTTGAGAAGAATAGTCTATATAGCCCATGGATGATGTTTTACATTCTAAGGGAATATTCTCTTCCATATATCACAGATGTGAGTGGAAGAATGGCTCAGATGACTAAGTTTATATCATGATATTGTTTTATGCAGGTTGATATCAAATGATATGATTGTTGTGTCTCTAGACAATAGTTGTATGCTACTATGGTGGATGTGATCCACTGGTAGTGACTGTGTGTCATTGGTTAGTAGGAGTGTGCTACTGAGAGTGGTTGTGTACCACTGGATAATATTTGTATACTACTATGAATAGACACAGTTGTGTTCTATTGGATGGAAATGTTATGATTTCCATGGAGGCTATCACTAGTGTTGGAGATGATTACCAGTTAGTATGTTGATGGACAAACATTCTCCCTATGGAAAATGGTCCATGATAGTTATTCTTCTAGGATGTATGTCCAGATTAGAAGAATAGTCCTTGTAGCCCATGACATGGCTTCCAACATCTGTTGGAACAATTATTCTTCTAGGACATGTGTCTAGATGAGAAGAATGATTATTGTATCACTCTATGGATTGAGTGTATTATTCAACATCATACCTGATTACTCAGATGGAGTATGGGTTCTAGAGATGATACAGTTGATGCTATCAAATGATATTGATAGTGATGATGGTGATCACAATTTGATCATGAGATACCATGTGTGTCTATGATGATGATACCGATTGAATGGCATGTTTGTGATCAATACCATTGCCTTTAATACTTCCCTAGGTAGGATGGAGTGTTGGTATTATGGTAGCTACGGGAGGTATTAACCTCTACATGTAAACTTGACGAGACTAGAATATTTCGAGAAGAAACCCTAAAGCATTGGACATAACCCTAGAAGACAAGTCGGATAAAGAAAATATTTAATATTGAGTTTTTAGCCTCCAGAAAGAGAAGTCGGTCCAGATAGCTAAGAAAAAGTAGTATAAATATAGGATGCCAGAGAACATTTGGACACACAAAACTCGCAACTGCATAAATTTAGTAAGTGCGCAATTTTGGAGAGTAGCTGCAGTTGCAGCTACTACAACTTGTATTTTCGGTCTTAGGCTTGGAATTTCTCTTGGTTATGGTTTGGAATTTCTACCTAGTATGCTAGCTCTGGAGAGTAGTATGCTACCTTGGTTGGCTATTGGGTCTAGGTTTTTCTTCCAGAATTATTCTCTCTGTGAAGGTTAAGGTGCTTGGGGGTGGAATTTTTGCCTATGGTTGGGTCACAATATTGAGATATTGTCTATGGTGAAATGGGCACACCTGTTTTTCTAACAGAAAGGGTGTTTCTTCTTGGGATTTTTGGATTTATCTTCCTGTTGTGATACTAAGGCTTTTGTGGAGGTACATGTAGTGTTGATCACTCCAAGTTGCACAAGATTATATTGATATCTAATCAAATCATCACAAAATGACTCAAKATATGGATTTTCATAAGCATTCCCTAGATATTCTCTRGTGGAATAGAAGGTAGATACAAACATTGAATTTTCACTTCCAAGATTAGCAAGAATAATATATATGCAACACTCTTCTTCAAGTTTTATGCTACATTCTACACATAAAAGTCTAAGTGTTTTGAACTTAGATAAATATTATTCAATGCATGAAAAATAATCTGGACTCAAATTAATTATCTTATTTTCTATCTGGTGGGCTCTAATAATATTATATTTACCAAACATAGATTCAATCTTTTTCCAAGCTTCATCAGGGTCATCAATTCCTTGAAGGTGAAACCTTAAATTAGGACTGATGGATATTCCAATTAGTCCAAGTGATTCATCATTCATATTTTCCATGATCCTATGATGAAAGGAAGAAGTTGGAATATTCAAAGCATGGAATCTATAGAAGAATCCATGGACCCAAAATCTAAAAGAGGAATATGAGGAGGAACATGAAGATTCCAAGAAAGAAAGAAAAGCCAAAACAACCATTTATTATACTGAGAAACATAAGACTACGATCTTGGTTTGAACCCACCAGAAGAAATCGAGCAGAAGAAATGGAAGTTATGATAAAGAATAGTGTATGTAAGAAAATGTGAATGAAATAATTGCAAGATTCAAAGGTTCTCCCAGAAGGAGGGAGAAAATTATATTGACAACTCACTAGTATCCATGGATTGAAATTTACATGTAAAAGACTATTCTTCTAATAAATCAAGTGAGAAAGAAGCTTATACCAGAAAGAGACCCATGTATGAAGATATAAGAATACCTTGTATGGATTCAAAAAACTTGATGCAAAGTATCTCATATCCATCAAAAGTGTGGTGAAAACTTTCTATGACAAAGATAGTGTATCAGTTACTCAAAAGTCTGAGATGATATATTACTAATCCATGGAAAACTCTCATGATGACAAAAGAAATGCTACTTGGATATGTTTCAGTTTTAGCTTTTCCAAGATGTCATGAGCTAGCAGGCAACATAAGTGATAAATTTGACCATGATATATTATAATGATCAAAGCTATATGAAGCCTTAAGAAAAAAGTTGTGTTCCATGACAGACCAAAGTACATTGAGATCAAGAATTATATTCTCTGTGATGAAGTCCAAAAGAGAGAAGTGGTTCTCCAATATATCTCCACATATGAGTCGATAGAAGATATTTTGGTAAAGCCTCTATCCAAGATAAACCGTTTGTGTACTTAAGAAACAACTTGGGGCTTGTGGAGACAACTTGCTTATTGAAAAAGGAAGAGATTACTCCCAAGTTGGGAGGGAGCACTGATATGTTATTG
Organism: Picea engelmannii; assembly: GCA_009831015.1. NCBI lineage: Eukaryota > Viridiplantae > Streptophyta > Pinopsida > Pinales > Pinaceae > Picea > Picea engelmannii. Next base: position 84,628 of record ML829777.1, read on the forward strand.
ATTTATGGATAGTCATTTTTTAGTTCAAAAAATTGTCTAGGATGAGCAGTTCCTTTACAGTTCAGAAAGTGGTTTGAGAATTCTGACGGACAAGCATTTTCTATTTCGGAAAGTGGTCCAAATCGGATAGTCATTTTCATAATGAAAATGGTCTGATAGATTGTTGATATACCATAGACAGTGATTCCCCTTATGGCCAGTGTGGGGAGATGGTCTTGGAATGTCATTCTGCTTGACAATCATTATTCTTGATAGTCACTCTGAGTAGTGGTCAAGTAGAATGGTTTGCCTCGCCAGACAATCATTCTTTCAAAGTTCAAAGTTGTGAGCAGTTTCAAAGAATGGTATGTTTTGGAGGTTGGTGCAGGACAGTCATTTCCTTAGGAAATGGTCCAGATAGTCATTCCCTAGGAAAGACTAATTCGCTCAAAGTTGCACTGTGATTAGTGCCAGAGGAATGGCCCAATTAAGTGAATGGTCCATGTTCGTAATTTAGGGACATATATTCCCTAGGGCATAATCATTCTCTCCAATTTGAACTATGATTAGTTCCGGAGGAATGGCCCAGTTAGGTGAATGGCCCAAGCTCATAAATCAGGGAAAATGATTATTCTATGCTTGAGAAGAATAGTCTAGATATCCCATGGATGATGTTTTACATTCTAAGGGAATATTATCTTCCATATCTCACAGATGTGAGTGGAAGAATGGCCCAGATGACTAAGTTTATATCATGATATTGTTTTATGTAGGTTGATATCAAATGATATGATTGTAGTGTCTCTAGACAATAGTTGTATGCTACTATGGTGGATGTGATCCACTGGTAGTGATTGTGTGTCACTGGTTAGTAGGAGTGTGCTACTGAGAGTGGTTGTGTACCACTGGATAATATTTGTATACTACTATGAATAGACACAGTTGTGTTCTATTGGATGGAAATGTTATGATATCCATGGAGGCTATCACTAGTGTTGGAGATGATTACCAGTCAATATGTTGATGGAAAAACATTCTCCTGATGGAAAATGGTCCATGACAGCTATTCTTCTAGGATGTATGTCCATAGTAGAAGAATAGTCCTTGTAGCCCATGACATGGCTTCCAACATTTGTTGGAACAATTATTCTTCTAGGAAATGTGTCCAGATGAGAAGAATCATTATTGTATCACTCTATGGATTAAGTGTATTATTCAACATTATACCTAATTACTCAAATGTAGTATGGGTTCTAGAGATGATACAGTTGATGCTATCAAATGATATTGATAGTGATGATGGTGATCACAATTTGATCATGAGATACCATGTGTGTCTATGATGATGCTATCGGTTGAATGGTATGTTTGTGATCAATACCATTGCCTTTAATACCTCCCTAGGTAGGAGGGAGTGTTGGTATTATGGTATCTATGGGAGGTATTAACCTCTACATGTAAACTTGACGAGACTAGAATATTTCGGGAAGAAAGAAGAAACCCTAAAGCATTGGACATAACTCTAGAAGACAAGTCGGATAAATAAAATATTTAATATTGAGTTTTTAGCCTCCAAAAAGAGAAGTCGGCCCAAATAGCTAAGAAAGAGTCGTATAAATATAGGATGCCAGAGAAAATTTGGACACACACAACTCACAACTGCAGAAATTTAGTAAGTGCGCAAGTTTGGAGATTAGCTGCAGTTGCAGCTACTACAACTTGTATTTTCGGTCTTAGGCTTGGAATTTCTCTTGGTTATGGTTTGGAATTTATGACTAGTTCACTAGCTCTAGAGAGTAGTACGCTACCTTGGTCGGCTATTGGGTCTACGTTTTGCTTCCATAATTATTCTCTCTGTGAAGGTTAAGGTGCTTGGGGGTGGAATTTGTGCCTATGGTTGGGTGACAATATTGAGATATTGTCTATGGTGAAATGGGCACACCTATTTTTCTAACAGAAAGGGTGTTTCTTCTTGGGATTTTTGGATTTATCTTCCTGTTGGGATACTAAGGCTTTGGTGGAGGTACATGTAGTGTTGATCAATCCAAGTTGCACAAGATTATATTGATATCTAATCAAATCATCACAAAATGACTCAA
>ML829777.1:86805-104313 GCA_009831015.1 Picea engelmannii
TTATTTCTCTCGATCTCCTTTTCACATATCTTCATGTAAGACTCCCAATGAATCCTAGACCAGCTTGGAAGGGATATTTGGAAAACAAGATGATATTAAGGGACACATGCTGGAGGTGGAATTTCTCACATTGGATCCAAAAAGCTTCGACAATATCCAAGATTTCTTTACAAAATTCAAGGATCTATTGTCGCAACTCAAATCTTGCGGGATTGATAAATCAAAGGAGGAGAAACAAATGGTTCTCACCATTCTCTCCAAGATTGGTCTTGATTTCTCTATATTCGTATCCACATTCTTTTCTTTCAGATTTGCCTCTGGAGCCACCTGGAAGATTCCTTCTCTTGAGGACTTTATCAAATCCCTGACACAAGAGAAAACCAAGATCATCAACATGGGCACAATCAAAGGCCCAAGGGCGCATGAACTCACTATGCAATATGGTATCCACAAATATTATAAATCTAAATATAAAGATACATGGAAATATCATGCACATCCAAAGAAGGAAGGGTACACAAAACCATTCATTGATGCCTCCAGATCCAAAGGGGAAAAGGGGAGAAAAGGGGAGAAAAGGGGATAAATGCATGTACTATCACAAAGGATTCCATCCAGAATTCGTATGCATGAAAAAAAAAATCTAATGTATTAAATAATTCATCAAAAAAAACTTGGAGATCGCATCCCCGAGTGTTCCAAGAAGAAGAAAACATAATATTTGAATCCCAAGAAAGACAATTCTAGCCATGCCTTGATTTCCATCAATTCCTCTCTCGATGTTTGGATCGTAGATTCAAGAGTATCACATCACATGGATGCCTCAAAAGTAGTATATTCTTCATTGGATGCATGCAAAGGTCCTCCTATTATTATGGGGTGAAACTATTATGTCAAAGCCACCGACAAAGGAAGGATTGAACTCACCAACAAAAGCTTCGAGAATGTGCTGCATGTTACCAAACTTTTCATCAACCTTCTCTCCATGTATCAAATGATGAATTTTGGCACTCGAAAGAAATTCATATTCACACCAAATTCCGTGGACATATACGATATGCAAACCAAATCCATGGTTTCTACTGTAAATTTTTTGAACCTGCACATAATATATCTATCTATAAAATACCACACACATTTGCAGAGAGAAATTGAGAAAGAAGAAGCAAGAGAGAAAGAATGGAAGAATTCTCATTAATTGTATTCCACACTCAAAGAGTGAATAATTTACAATATATATAGGATAACTGAGTAAATAATGAGCGATAGTGGTGGTCTAGAGTGATATGGACACACACCAGTAGTTACGGGAGTAAACTACCACCCATCCTAGTTTCTCAGGCAATTACGAGAGTGAACTGCCACCTAGTCTGAGTTAACTAGTCAACTAGTCTTCAGTTAATTGACTGAATAGAGAGTAGTGAGGAGTTAAATCAGGAAATCAAGGGTAATGCGTCAGTATGGTGATGATCCCAAGGCAATTGCTCATTAGCATGGTGATGATCCCAATGTTGCATGATGACAAAACCAATGCAACATCTAAACTCAACTGAACTAGTGAAACTAAAGTGTCAACTCAAAGAGAATATTCTCCAGGTGGAATATTCTCCCCCAAAATATAGGAGACTCTATAATGGATAATTATGAATAATAAACAAGGAAAAATAAATCCTATGTGTGTGTGAAGTAACTCCAACACCCCCCCTGAACATCGCTATGGTGAAAATAAAGAATGGGTACCGACAATGAGGCCATGTTAGGTACCCAAATACAAAATATACAATGAAATAAATGAGGAAAGAGGGAAAACCTCATGGGAAACCCCCCCCCCTTGAATTACAATGCATAAAAAAATAAAAATGAGAAGGAACAAAAAGCAGTTGCTAAGCAACTGTGTCCTTCACTCCAAGAAGACCTCGCAACTGTGCAAGTTTGTGCTTGTTGAATATTTTGTTGAAGATGTAGATGTCTTCATGGATCTGATGAAGTATATGCACCATTGATATGTCCACACATATCCACTTTATCTTCTTGTAATGAGTAATATCCAAACAAATTTTGGATGAAACTTTGAAAATCGTGCAGTTGTTTCTTAAAAAATGTTGAAATTATATTGATTATAAAAAGATCATAACTTCAGTTTCCGAACTCCATTTCAGACGATTGTTTTTTTGAAATTTGATATTTTCCCCGAGAGGAATTAAAATATCCAATTTGTTTCTACAAATTGGGCTCATAAAATATCAGAATGGAGTCTGAAGTGCACTGATCTCTTTTTTTCTCCTGAGATGCATGCATTGTGCATGGAAAAGTGTCTGCATATGAATCCTGCGATGCATGCCATATATCTCCCACATGAATTTCAGAAAAAAAATCTGAAATTGAGTATATATCATCTTCAATTATTGGAATACAAATTTCTGCAAATACTTGTGTAGAAGACTCTTCAGCATAAGAGGCTTGATCTTTGGACGATTTCTCTTCTGGCTCTATATTTCCAATCCTCTACATGCAATCTTCACAATATTATTTATTCCCAAATCGAACCTCCAATCTATTCCATAATTCATTTGGAGTGAATTCTTGTGTGACATCACATACTTGGTGGAGAATTTCTGGAGAAATAGACAAGCAGATAAATCCTATGGCCATATCTTGTCTATTGAGAAAGTCATTTTTCTCATCGGCGGAATCAGGCTCTACTTCTGTTTCCATGGTTTTTTGGTATAAGCCTCTACTTCTAATAAAAGGTAGAATCTTTGGCTTCCACTCCAAATAGTTATGATGCATGAGAAGTATTATCGGTGAGTAAAACATAAATTCCATATTTTTTGCGTTCTTCAATCTTTAGTACCTGCAAAAATAATTTGGTGTATCTTTTTCTTAGTAGTCCGTTGATTCGGATACCATGTAAATATGTTGAACCTGCACAAAATATATCTATCTAGAAAATACCACACACATTTGCAGAGAGAAATTGAGAAATAATGGAAGAATTCTCATTAATTGTATTCCACACTCAAAGAGTGAATAATTTACAATAGATATAGGATACATGAGTAACTAATGAGCCATAGTGGTGGTCTAGATTGATCTGGACACACACCAGTAGTTACAGGAGTAAACTGCCACCTAGTCTAGTCTCTCAGGCATTTACGAGAGTGAATTGCTACCTAGTCTGAGTTAACTAGTCAACTAGTCTTTAGTTAACTGACTGAATAGAGAGTACTGAGGAGTTAACTCAGGAAATCAAGGGTAATCCGCTGGTCTGTTGATGATCCCAAGGAAAGTGCACATTAGTATGGTGATGATCCCAATGTTGCATGGTGACAAAACCAATGCAACATCTAAACTCAACTCAACTAGTGAAACTGAAGTGTCAACTTAAAGAGAATATTCTCTAGGTGGAATATTCTCCCCTAAAATATAGGATACTGGATAATGACTAATTATGACTAATAAACAAGGAAAAACCTTAGGAAAAATAAATCCTAGGTGTGTGTGAAGTAACTCCAACAACTACCAGTTAGGTAAATCATCAGTCTAGATTGTATACTTTTTCTGAATTCTTTGAACCTGATCCTGCTTTACTACTTACTCATGTTGATGAAAGTAGTAGGATATGGCACAAAAGGTTTGGAATATTGAATTTTAGATACATGCAAAAAATTAGAAAGCAAATATTGGTTGATGGTCTACCAGACATCCATTTCTCCAAGCGAGTATGTGAGGGATGTGTTCTCGAAAAACACCCTCAAGAGAAATTCGACAAAGGAAAGTCTCAACGAGCTTCCACACCTTTAGATCTGATCCACAGTGACCTTATGGTTCTTTTTCTGCATCCATTCATAAAAAAAAAGAGGTTTGTTCTCATTTTTGTTGACGATTTCTCATGTTTTGAATGGATCTACTTTCTCAAGAAAAATACAAGGTCTTTCAACACCTCAAATATTTCAAAGACTTGGTTGAGACATAGTCCAGAAAGAAGATCAAATTCCTTTGAACTGATAATGAGGGAGAGTATGTAAATCATGAGATCCATAATATTTTCCATGAGGCAGGGATTCAATTGCAACATACAATTCCCTATACTCCATAACAAAACATAGTTGTTGAGTGAAAAAATAGATATCCTAAGGAGATGACATCTTGCATGGTGCATGCAAGGTCATTACCATAGAGACTATGGGCCAAAGCACTTAATTTTGTAACATACATCCAAAACATATCTCCCCATAGACCTGTCAAGGATAAGACCCCCTACGAGGCTTGGAGTGGCCTCAAACCATAAGTTACCCACTTTCGCATTTTCGATTCACGTGCATGGGCCCAGATTCCCTATAAAAAGAGGAAGGCACTTGATCCAAAAAGAACTGAGTGTATTTTTGTTGGATACCTCAATGACGTGAAGGGATATAGGATTATTGATCTTTCCTCAAACCAACTCATTATTGAGCGAATTTTCCAATTTGAGGAAAGTGTCTCGCATGCACCTCAGCAGCCGCATGTAGACACCTTCATTATTCCACCTATCCGAGATGATGAGCATGCACATGAAGACTATTATTCAAACGTGAGTTCTGATTCATAGGAATCAGATGATTCAGATTCAGAGTCAGTATAGTTGTATGTAGAGTCAGAGCATCCAGATGTAGTTGCAGAGCCAGAGAAGAGGCCCAAGTGGGCACAAACTACTCTTTGGGATGCAGGGGATCTCGTTGGTGATCCAGTTGATACTAGGAGGATTCGATCTAATTTCAAGGAGCCTCATGTTGCACTCACTACAACTGAACCATTTCCCTCCAAGCATATTTTCTTTCTTCAGTCTTCAGATCCACAGTCTTATGGCGAGGCTACTGGAAATCCCTTTTGGGAATCCACCATGCAGGAGGAGTACAACTCTCTCCTTGAGAACCATACTTCGGAGTTGTTTCCCCTTCCTTCTAGGAGGAAACTTGTCAGATTCAGATGGGTCTACGGGACCAAGAGTGCAGTGGATGGACATATTAGAAGATACAAATCCAGGCTTGTTTCCAAAGGCTTTCAACAAGTGCAGGGTATTGACTATGATGAGACCTTCACTCCAATAGCAAAGATGGATTTCATACGATTGGCACTTGCCATTGCGAAAACCAAGGGATGGGAATTCCATTAGATGGACGTGAAGAATGCATTTCTTCAAGATGATCTCTCTAAGGATATCTATGTAGAGAAGCCCCAGGGATTTATGCATGACTCATATTTGGTCCGTCGACTAAAGAAGTCTCTTTATGGCCTCAAGCAAGCTCTAAGGGCATGGTATTCCAAGATGGACTCCTACCTATTGTCAGAGAACTTTGTATGTTGTAAATCAGACCTGGATGTTTGCATGCTCATGACGAATGATTCACTTATACTTTTAGTTATGTATGTTGATGATTTGTTGATCACCAGTTGCTCAACTTCAGCGATTGCTGCAGTCAAGAGGATTATACATGAAAGGTTTTTGATGACGTACATGGTTCCATTATACTGCTTCCTTGGACTTGAGATCGATTAGGATGCATCATGCATCAAACTTTCTTAGGCCAAGTATGCATGAGATCTCCCTGAGAGATTTCACATGACAGACTGCAAGTCTGCTCTGACTCATTTCCTATCAAGATTCAAACTTGAGGATGGAGGAGAGACTCCACTAGCTGATAGTACATTGTACAAACAACTAGTGGGTATTTTCTTTTATCTCACACACTCCATACCAAACCTCTCCTATGCAGTTGGCCTAGTTTCCAGGTTCATGCAGGAGTCGCATGAGCTACATTGGAAGGCTGCAAAGCCTATCCTTCAATACATACAGGGCACCATCACCTTTGGGATTCATTATGTAGCAAACTCTACATTATATCTCATCGGGTTTACTAATTCTGACTGGGCTGGCTATAGCACTCATTGCAATTCCACATCTGGTTACTCACTCGGTTTTGCTTCTCGGCCTAATTTTTGGTCGAGCAAGAAGCAAGGCACTATTTCTCTATCTTCAGCCAAGGAAAAGTACATAGGGGTAGTTAACATAACCATTCATGCTATGTGGCTACAACATTTTCTCATTGAGTTTGGAATTCAGTTTCATCGGTCGATCGTCATCTAGTGTGACAACTAGAGGACTCTGAAGTTATTAAGAGATCCAATTTAGAGGAAAGGGATGAAGCACATCTAGATCCACATGCACTAAATTCGGGACTTATTACACGAGGGGATCATCGACCTACAGTTCTGTCCTTCAGCAGAACAGATGACATACATATTCACCAAGACCTTCATTGAGCAGAAGTTCCATTCTTTGTGAAGTCGTCTTGGAGTGAAGGACACAGTTGCCTAACAACTTTCGTTCTTATTTTTACATACATTGTACCTTCAGGGGGGTGTTTTCCCATGAGGTTTTCCCTCTTTCCTCACTTTATTTCAGTGTATATTTTGTATTTGGGTACGTAACATGGCCTCGTTGTCGGGACCCATTATTTATTTTTACCATAGTGATGTTCAAGGGGGGTGTTGGAGTTACTTCACACACAACTAGGATTTCTTTTTCCTAAGGTTTTTCCTTTTTATTAGTCATAAATAGTCATTATCCAGTCTCCTATATTTTAGGGGAGAATATTCCACCCGGAGAATATTCTCTTTCAGTTGACAGCTCAGCTTGACTAGTTGAGTTGAGTTTAGATGTTGCATTGGTTTTGTCACCATGCAACATTGGGATCATCACCATGATAATGCGCACTTGCCTTGGTATCATCACTAGACTTGAACATTACCCTTTATTCCTTGATCTACTCCTCACTACTCTATGTTCAGTTATTTAACTGAAGACTAGTTGACTAGTTAACTCAGTTGGGTGGCAGTTCAATCCTGTAATTGCCTGAGAGACTAGACTAGGTGGCAGTTCACTCCCGTAACTGTTGGTGTGTGTCTAGATCACTCTAGACCACCACTATGGTGCATTGGTTCTCCTCCAGTGCACATTGGTTAAGTTATACATAGTATATCATGTGTAAATTATTCATTATTCATTACAGTAAATGAGAATTATTCTATTCTTTCTCTCATTTTTCTTTCTCAAATTCTCTCTTCAAATGTGTGTATTATTGTTTATATAGATCTATTATGTGTAGGTTCAATACATTTACGTAAGAAGCCATATTAAATGTGCAAATAATATGCATTTAAAAACTAAAAATTACGGTCTAGAGGGAAAGACCTCAAAAAATTAGGTTTAAAAAAAGAAGGCACTGAAAATGGACTTCGGATGTGAAACTTATGCCCTTTTGGAAAAATGCATAAATGATAACCAAAGAGCCACGTGATAAGTAGAATTTTGTCCATGTGGTGATAAACTTCCCAATAACCTGAATTTTACAAATACGATGCTTATGAAGTGACCAAGTTTTATAGAATAAGCAGGGATTACTTTTACAATAAAGTTACTTTATAAAGGAAAGTTGCATGCAAAATAAATAACTTTAAAATAAAATATTAAATCTACTTATACTGATTCACTTTTATAATTGAAGTGAAATACACTTTACAATGCATGCATGAACTTTTTCAAATAAAGTAAAAAAATATATATTTGAACTCAAGACCTCTTACTTAATAAAACAACTTTTAACCAAGTGAGATAGTTCGAAATATATTGTATTGTTTAAAAGGAGGATTGTTGTTGTTGTTGTTGTTGTTGAAGAAGATCTTGGAGAGAATGCTCATTAAAATCTCTTTTCACACATGAAAAATGTTCACTTCTCGATGACAACAAGGGTTATATCTTCATTAGATTACCCAAAAGTGAAAATTTCCCTCTATTTATGATTTACTAAGATTGCACAAAGTGCATGGAAAAGAGCATACATAGATAGGAAACTCGTTTCCGATCTGTTTTTGATTAGTCAAGATCATACAGGGTATAGGTAAAAGAGCATACACATATCCAAAAGAGTAGAAACCTAGAAATAAAAAATATAGAACTGAAATAAAACTAAAATAATAACTCTGCAGAAAGTTAAAAGGGTGTATGCAAGCTTTATACCTTCAGATCTGACTGAAATGGTCATATCTTGGGAGAATGTAAACCTTTTTGAGTGAAATTAAAAAACATTCCTGACTAAAATTATCCCTCTGTGCAATGGAATAGTCCTCTTGGCCCATAAATGTATGGAAATGGTAGAAACCAAATATGGGACAACATGACTTCACGATCTCGATCTACAATGGGAGTGGGTCTTCATATGCGCTATGATACCATGTTTGACGACACAAGTATTCCAACAGAGAATGAACTCCTTTAGTAACCACTCACACAACTAGATCAAAGATCAATACACCATTGTTTTCATGTGGTAAAACCCCTAGGAGGAAACATCCACAACCCTAACCAATGTGGCCACTTGGATAAATTTATTAATGCAAAAGAAATTTATAGAGAAATTTTACAAGAGAGTTTTCCACAATTCATCATCAATAAATGACCCACCATGTTCTTTGAATAGATATCATGGACTAGTCAAGTGTTAAGCCACAAATGAATGTAGTTGTTAATATCAAGGAGAATATGAATCATTGGATAAATCTATGTTGAGAACATATCGTGACCATAGGATTTCCTAACTACAAATGAATACTAAAGAAACACACTAAGAAACATACTTTTACCTAATGACACAATAGACCAAGTTGGTCTTAACTAACTTCTAAGTGTCTAAAGAACCCTAAACATGTTTAGACATCAAACCAATGCAAAAAACCTACTCATGGCACTACTATCTAACTCAAGTGCTAAAGAACCATGACCATAGATAGAGGAATGATCCATTGTGTGGGCCCAAGACACATTCTCATTAAAATCATGTTTTGTGGTGTTATCGGATTAATCGGTAGGTGTGGACACTAATAGATCTCCCTAGATCCACCTGGATCTAGAACAAAACAGGACAGGACGTGACTCTTTCCCTAAGTTTTGACCATTGAATTAACTAGGAGGCAAGAACAAATAACATACCTTATTATCGCTTCCTAGGGTCTTTGTTGCTCCCTCTTCACTCCAGTGCTCTCATGAAGTCAAGACCAAGACAACACAAACCAACCAAAGTGAAGATAACACAATCTATTCAACTATCAAACTATGTGTATGATCAAGGAATTACACAATAAAGTGGAAATAGCTTTATGGGAAAGGGGCATGCCACTGTATCATATTAATGGAAAGTAAAGATTACAAACTGATAGACTTGATGTCGCAAGCTTCCTTTCGATGGCTCTTGGCTCCAACACACACACTTTCTCAATCCTTGCATGAAGAAGATCAAATCCTCTTGATAGACTTGCTAGAGTCTCCAAGCTGTTGTTCAAGCTAAGTTTTTCACACAATTCTTCCACCAATTATCCAATGAATCTTGCTTAACCTTTTCCATGAGAATTCCCTCAATATAAAGGAGAGAATGAGATAGTTACTTGGATAAGAATGATCCCAAAATATCATGGAATCCAGTACTAGGATAACCATTTGAATGCCAACCCATCCTTCTAGAAGATTCCCTTCTAGAAGCATCGAGAATTCATCTTTTTTCCATGCTTTAGGAAGAGTTCGCACCCTGGCTATTCAACACAGTGCGAGAAGTTTTCACCCTGGCTAAAAGCAGCCTACGAGAATCAGGCATTCTCGCACCCAAATATACTAGCAGCCTGCGGACCTTCTTCAAAAATGAGTTTTCTGGGAAGAGATGAAAGTAACTTTTCTCAGGAGAAAGTTCTTATGAAGAGCCTGAGTACACCATCATCAATACATCATCATGATGACCAAAATCATGGGTAACATGTGGTTTAATCAATGCACTTGTATCCCTCTAGTAGGATAGAGATATTCTACAAGGGTCTCATTTTTTCATTTAAGGATGCATTCAACACCATATTTGTAGAAGATTTTGTGGGTAGTATGTGTTATTGATGGTGATCACGCCTGAAAATAATTATTTAGGGAACAAGGACCATTATTCGCCTCATGTGACATTGGGTAAACCTATAGACACATTATTGGTGTAGAGCTAACTTAGTGATGGTTCCCAGAGCACCCTTGGAGGTGATTATAAACTATCTGAGGTAAAATTTGGAGGTTCAAGGACTCATCCATTGTTCTTGATCCTAAGAATCAAGTCTTAGGTTGAGAGTCTCTTGTTTCCCTCTCTCAAATAATTTCAAATACATAAGGATGTTTCTTTCCTACAATGAATATGATCAAGGCATAAAGACCCATCCATCGTTCATGAAACTTAATGACACCCATATCCGACTCCTAAGAGAAATATTCCCTAGTGAAGTCTCATGTTGTTGTGTCTAGGTTTTCTCATGGTGCTTGAGCTTGAGAAAGTTTAGTTAGAGATTAAGACCTTTGTATACTCCCTTTATCATTTTTAGGTTTCAAAAACCATTCCATTCCAAGATATTGTTTAATCCCTTAACCATGCTTAGGCATACAAGCCCTTGTTTACCCCGCTTAAACATTTTTAGGCATCTATGCCCTTATTTACCTCCCTTGACCCTGTTTATGCTTAATTTGGAACTCTCCCTATTGGCACCCATAGATAACTAATGTTATAATGATTGATTTTCCATCCATTGTAATTGGAATGTTCATGGGTTATTAATACATGCACATTATTAACACACATGTATTATTGATGCATGCACACTAATAACAAACACATGTTCCTATGCTTATAAGATAAAGAAAAAAAAATGCCCGACCTTATTTTTCGAAAATCAAGGCCTGTATAAAAGAATGGATACATTTCCCTATAAATATTATAGTTTCAATATTTTTTTAATGTTTTGTGTGAATGAATAGATAATTTTTTTCAAGTTATAGTAGTATTCAATCCTTGTGAATATGGAAACATACATAATAGAGAAATAAAGTGTAAAAGGAAGGAGAAAACACTTGAAAAAATAATGAACTAAGAGAAAAGGAAAATTTGGGTATGGAAAATCATAGGCATATGTTAAGAACCAAATATCAATATAGAATAGAAAAGCCTCAGAATAAGTACTCAACGCCTTGAAAAAGAGAGAAACTCAGATAATAAGACTCTTCGAGGGGGAAACCTCCTTATTCCCACATAAATGTACAATTACAAGATGATTAAAAATGAAAATGTCTCCTTGGTATATATAGGAGACTAGGAGGTATAATTATAACTAATGGACTAAAGCCGACATAAATAAAATAACATTACTAATATAATATGCCCTAATTAAGGGGTAATGAGCCACTATTTAGGGCTTAACATGCCCCTCCCCTTGAGACAAGTTGTCCACAACGCTTGAGTAACTCTGGATGCTTCTGTATAAAAGACTCATCTTCCCAAGTGGAGTCTTCAGTCGATAGTTTCCTCCATTTAATGAGATACTTTGAAATGGATCTATTCCTCAGTTGGCGAATTCTTGTGTCAGTGATGGCTTCAGGATCCAATATGATTTTTCCTTCCTCGTCAAGTTCTGGAAATATAGTTTGAACTCGGATCTTGTCACATATAACCTTCTTTAAGCATGAAACATGGAAAACTTGGTGTACTCGTGAAGATGCAGGAAACTCCAATTTGTATGCCATAGTACCAATCTTTTGCAACACCTTATAAGGGCCATAGTACATTGGTGATAATTTATTATCCTTCTTGGATTGCTTGAGGGACATCTGTTTGTATAGTTGTAGTCTTAAAAACACCCAATCCCCTACTTCAATTTTTTTTTCAGTACGATGTTGATCTGCTTGTTGTTTCATACAATTTTGTGCCATGGTCAGGTTGTCCTTTAATATTTGGAGAACTTGTTGTTGATGCTCGATGTGATCTTGCATTACTTGAACCTTAGATTTTTCTTTTAGAGAAGAAGTGATGGAAGGAGGGTGGTATCCATAGACTGGCATAAATGGTGTCATTTTTGTTGCAGTATGAAAGGAAGTGGTATACCACCATTCTTCCAAGGGTAACCATTTGAACCATTGTGTTTGTTTATCAGAGACGAAGCAACGAAGGTAGCATTCCAGACATTTGTTCACTATCTTGGTTTGTCCATCAGATTGAGGATGATAGGATGAGCTATGAACCAATTGAGTACCCAAACAAGAAAATAATTTTGTCCAAAAATGTCCAATGAAGATGGGATCTCTGTCACTTACAATAATCTTTGGGTTTCCATGTATCTTTTGAACTATCTCCATGAATGTAGTGGCCAATGTAATATCTTTTAAGGGATGAGAGAGTGCACAAAAGTGTGCGTACTTGGTCAGCCTATCAACAATCACCATGATGACACTCTTTCCTTCAGACTTCAGTAACCCTATGATGAAATCCATGGAAACCTCCTACTAACACTGACTTGGGATGGCTAATGGTTGTAAAAGACTCGGGGTCTTAATTGTTTCTACCTTATTTTGTTGGCAAACCAAACATTCCGCCACAAACCTTTGAACATCATTTTTAAGGCCATCCCAAAAAAATTCCTTCTTGACCCTATGGTAGGTTTTTAAAAATACCTAGTGCCATCCTACTGGAGAGGTGTGCAATTCCAATAGTACCTTTTGTTTGAGTTGGGATTTCTTACATAAATATAAGTGACCTTTGTACCATAGTGAATCATTTTTCCATGTAAATGTATTTGATGTACTGGAATCCTACTGCAACCTTTCAATGAGAGTCCACACTTTTTAGTCATTCTTCCATTCATCCCTTGGTTCTATTATCCAATCGAGTTGGATGATTGAGATAGCACAGAGAAAGGCCTCAACATCTTCATCCTTCCTTGAGAGTGCATCTGCCACAACATTTTTCTTTCCTTTTTTATAGACGATTTCAAAATCATAACCCAATATCTTGGTTACCCATTTTTGTTGTTCTTCTGAAGATAGTCTTTGTTCCAAGAATTATTTAAGTCTATCATGATCTGTTTTGACCTTGAAGTGCCTACCTATTAGGTAAGGACGCCATTTCTTCAATGCATGTAGTATTTCCATCATTTCCTTCTCTTAAATGGGTTTGTGTAAGTCCTTTCCCTTGAGTGGTCGACTTTCAAAAGCTAGGGGCCTTCCTTCTTGCATTAGGAAAACACCAATTCTATTTCCCGAGGCATCACATTCCAAAATAAAGGTTTTTTCTGAAGTATAGAGTGGTCAAGATAGGAGCTTTGCACATCACCTCTTGAAGTTGTTCAAAAGCTTTAGTTGCCTCTAGATTCCATGAAAATGTATCCTTCTTAGTTAGTGTCATTAAAGGTGTTGCTATTCTTCCATAGTGTCGAACAAACTTGCGGTAGTAACCTGTCAAACCCAGAAATCCTCTAAGATTCTTCAATGTTTTTGGAATTGGCCAGTCCATAATGGCCTTAATCTTGTTAGGGTCTACCTTGACACCTTCATGAGATACACTATGAACCAAATACTCTACCTCCTTCACTCTAAAGAAACATTTGGATGGTTTGGCATATAGTTGTTGCTCCTTTAGTAGTTGTAGCACCTTCTCAACATGTCGCACATGATCCTCCCAAGACTTTCTATAGATTAGTATATCATCAAAAAATACTAACACAAATTTTCGAAGGAAGGTCCTGAAAATGGAATTCATCAACCCTTGGAATGTGGAAGGTGCATTTGTAAGGCCAAAAGGCATGAAAAAAAATTCATAATGGCCTTCATGAGTTCGGAATGTTGTTTTTGGGATATCTTCTTCCTCCATTCTAATCTGATGATACCCTAAATGAAGATCCAACTTTGTGAAATAGATTTCTCCATGTAGTTCATATAACAATTCATCAATGACAGGAATTGGAAACTTATCCTTAATAGTGATCTTGTTGAGCTCTCTATAATCTGGACACATATGCCATGAGCCATATTTCTTGAATACCATTACCACCAGTGCAGAGTAAGAACTTTGGCTACGTATAATAATTCCATCCTCTAACATTTCTTCAACCATGTGCTCAATTTCACTCTTCTGGGCATAATGGTATCTGTATGGCCTAATGTTAGGAGGAACACTGCCAGGAATTAGGTGAATATCACGATCATGATTTTGAGTGGGTGGAAGTCCTTTGAGAATATCTTCAAATACTTTGGAATGCTTATCAATGATCCCTTGGAGATCTAAAGGAATAGATGGCTTAGATGTTTGAACATATAGTGAGCATAGTTGTGCAATAACACCTTGATTCCCATTTTTCAATAATTTTGTCATGCCATTAGAGCTTATCACCTTACCAAGTTTCTCCGTGATACCTCTTAGCTCAATTTCTTTTCCTTCCAATGAAAATTTCATGAAAAGTTCTTGAAAATTAAAATACATTGTTCCTAATGATTGTAGCCATTGGATTCCTAGTACAACATCAACACCACCCATGGGTATAGAAATCATTGGACTATTCATTACATATTACCCCATAGTAAGATTGATCTTATTGCATTTTCCTGAGAAATTGATAGTTCCTCCATCTGCAATCATTACTTGAAACTCTGGTGGTGGATATACAAAGCAATTGAGATATTTGGCTAATTTATATTGATTGAAATTATGAGTACTTCCATAATCAATTAGGACTATTAACTTTTTCTTTTTGATATATCCTTCGATCTTGAGGGTTTGAGGAGTGCTAATTCCAGCCAATGAATTACATGATATCATGGGAGTCAACTCTTCAGATGAAATTGATTCTATGTTTTCATCTTGATATGGTTCTTTCTCTTCTTCCTCTTCACAATCTATGTAGAATAATTTCTTCTCACCACACTTATGTCCATTATTGTACTTGTTGTCACAATTAAAGCATACAACTTTTTTCTTTTCTTTCCTCCAATTGTTGAGGTATCAACCTTGTAGGTTGAGGTGTTTTAGAAGAAGGAGCATTCTTCTCTCTATAGATGTTAGGATTGGTCCTTCTAGTAGCCATAGTCATATTTTTACTTTCAACATTTCTTGCCACCCTAAATGCATTCTCCAATGGTTTGGGTTCCCAAAGGTGAACCTCATGTTGAATGTTACCTCTTAAAGTTCCTATGAATACATCAATCAAGTGCTCATCTAGAATATATGTTACATTTATATTCAATCTTTGGAAGTTCTCAATGTGCTATGTAACTGGACCCTTTTTCTTGAGATTTATCAATTGGCTAAATAAGGCATTGCTCCTTGTATCCTCATAGTGTTCTATCATTTCTTTCGTGAAAATTGTCCAAGTGACAAGTGATTTACGAGAAMAAATCCATTTATACCATACAAATTGATTGGGTTCTAAATATAAAGAATAAATYCATACMTTTTTTGTATGTGGAACATTATGTAKATCAAATAATTKCTCCATCTGAAGTATCCATGTGATAGGGTCCTTGCCATCAAAYTTCCACATATCGATCTTAGGAATGTGGTTGGTCTTCAACCCAAAGTTAGATTTTCTCCATTCTTGATTCACCTTCCTTGTGTCCTCATCATGAATTTCATGGCATACATTTTCACTTTTAGGTGTCCTCTCTATTATGAAAWTTTTCAATCCTTCCATGATCTCTTCTTTTAAACCATCCATCTTAGTATTTATTGCCTCCAACTTAGCTTCCRTCTCTTGTAGTTCATATTTTGTTACCGTCTTCTTTTGTAAATAATTTATGTCCCTATGCATTTCTTCACCTTCATCAAGAGTCCAATTAGGATTTTCTGGAGACTTATTTGGTGTAGAAGTTCCCTTTTTGGGTGGCATGTTGGCCAAGTATCACTTTTGAACCTTGATTTTGAGGTGGTTCTGCTAGACAATCTTTCTTCTATTGTATCTCCAAAGTTTAGGCCCTTCTGGGTATGAAACCTTATTTTTTGTAGTTCTCTGATATTTCTTCTCTGCAATGCCATAAGTCTGATCAAAATTGGATGTTCCAAGTGGAATTTACGGTAACTTCCCCACAACTTGCTGATTTTTGGCCTTTCCATGAGATCTCACTTGTATAGCGTGCCCCACACAAAATAAATGATATAAAATTCTGAAACTCATACTAGAAATACTACAGACTGTCCAATATCCAATGAAAGTAGTCTCACTCAATTTGGATACTCTAGGAAGAAGTTATGATTTTTTTACCTGAAACACCTTCTTGAGACTATTCAATAGGACTAGTCAGATACCCTATATTCCACAGGGTGTATATACAAATTTAAGATGACCCAGAAGATGAACGTTTTATCATAGATACCTTACTAATTTCTGTGAATAGCCTCTAGATTTCAGGGTCTAAAATGTTACAAATTTTTTTTTATTGAGCAAATTCCGCAATGACTCAGTTCAGGATGATTCCAAAACCCTATCTTTCACAGGTTGTATCTACAGAATTATAAGGCCTAAGGAGATGAAATTTTAACCCAAAGTACCTTGATTCGTCTACTAAATATTCTCCAAGACATTCCTTCTGAAATGTTGTAGAAAACAATTTATAGAGAAAAATTCAAGGTGTCTCAGATGTAGCAACGAAACCCCAAGACCTTGAGCTCTGATACTGTTACAGGTATGAACTAACTGAGAGGGGGGGGTGAATCAGTTAGTGTAGATTATTAATGATTTACTCTCATTTTTACTTTGAATCATTAATCTTAGTGGCAGTGAGTCTTTACTGTGAAATTCAGAGTTATAAACATAAAGCAGATAGTATAACGAACATCAATCACTCACAGCATTCATTCACAAATACGAGACACAGATTTTTTCAAGAGGAAACCCAACCAGGGAAAAACCCTCGTCTTCTTAAGATGTTCAGGAAGCTTCAACTTCGTTACATCTCATCTTTTATGAGCACCAACTCATAGAGGCTACAACCTCTGATTGCCAGCACCAACTAGCTGAGAGAACCAACTCCCACAGAATCCCAGTACCCACTGGGTGGAAGCACCGACTTCCTTTTTACTTTAGCACCAACTGAAATGAAGGCACCAACCTTCAGATTCTACAAGCACCCACTTGTAGAGAAAGAGACATACGTCTCCCTAGTACCACCCTACCACCCTAGTTTCTTGAATAAAAATCTTTCTCAAACCAATTTGCTTATCCTGATATAGCTTGCTTACCATTTCTGCTATGCTGCTCTGATTTAACCATCTCTGATCTTCTTAACTGCTCAGCCACAAATTCTGTTTTATTGCCTTTGATCTGCTGCTCAGCTTCACTGTCATCTGAAGCCCATTCTCAGCTCCTTCTCCTGTCACGCAGGTTCTTCTCCTTCTTCTCTCACATCCAGAACGCTTCCTCTTTCTCACTTCAACAACCACGATTCATCTCTGTTCCAGCGCATTTTATAGATTCACCACATGCAGAGGTTTTTAATACGTTTCTCCACTCCAACTGCAGTTTCCCTTTCTTTCTTTCTTTTTCTGCTATTCGCATGCCAGCATTCTTCTTGATTTTCTGAACTGACTCTTTGCATGCCTCTTCTACGCATGCCACATCATGCAACACTGTTTTCCT
>ML829777.1:166280-184827 GCA_009831015.1 Picea engelmannii
TAATTTTAGATGTTCTAAGATCACTTGAAGGAGAGACATGTATAGATGGGTCAACATTGGATTTGGTCACATGGTTGTGCAAGCCAGTTCAAAATCCCAATGTATGTCAATGGTTGAGTTTTTTGCACAAAAAATATAATGTGCAACATATTTGGAACTATTTTGAGATTATGCATGGGAAAGGTGAGCATGATGATGTTGGTGCATGCATAAAAATTCACTATGCAAGGAGGAGATATTTGTAATGAAAAATACCCCTATTTGATTGTAACATACCCACTACCTAAATCAAATTCTTCCGGTCCTCTGTAAGATTTGATCTCCTAAATAACCATGGAGATCCAATGCAAACTGACTATTTCTCTCTTTTCTCCGTTCTCATGTGATCACGGGTCATGATCACGGTTCAGTTTGAACGCAGTGCCTATTTGTATTTTGCGCTTCGTCGCTAAAGTAATGTCCAAACACTAGACTCTGCAATCAAAGAACCCCGGTAGGGATAACGAGTGTCCAACAGGGATGAATTCCCACGGGGTCAGTGAATGGCCAATAGAAATAATCCTCAACAGGAGTAGAGAACCACCAATGAGAATAAGCCCCCTCGCGCAATTAGGTGTAACACAGGTGGCAAGAGGGAAACGCGACACGGTGGTCATCATGACACATGACAGGGAGGGACCCCACTTTACGTGCCACACTATTCCGGACCCCCCCCCCCTTTTAAAGGAAGAATGGCATGGGGGGTCCGGAATCCACTTAAGCGTCGTTGATCGCGATGCGTTCATCTCGACCGTTCGAGAGTTGCGCGCCCAATTATGGACCCCCCCCATTAAAGGTAGAATGGCAAGGGGGCTCTGGAATGAAACCTCAACCGTAGATCTAGGTGGGTGGACTCTGACCATCCAGATCTACTCGCCGCTTATCCTAAAGCGTAACCACTAACCTCTCGTCGGGGTTTTGAGGTTCGCGATTCCTAAATGCAAAGTTTTCACGACCACGGAATCCCCGATTCTCCGAATCTCGACTCTCTACTACGTTGATAGCTAGCCCTCACACGATGGGATTTCCTCCTTATCTGCTATACCGACAGCTGGCTTCCACGATGCCCTTCCTCCTTGTCGGGGTTTCGGGGTTCATGATTCCAATATGCACAAACACCTTGTCACCGGGATCCCCGATTTTCCGATGACCCAAATACCGATCAATGGCTTCCTTGTCAGCCTTCCCTCGGCGGCTCTGATTGCTTCCACGCGTCCCTTCCAAAATGGACGGTCCTGATCTCTCCGGGATTTTGAGACTTTTGATGTCCCAAATCTTTCGACCTCGGGAACTCCGATTCTCCGAGTGTCGATATCCCGACTCTGTAGGGATTTCTAACACCTGTCCCCCTGAACGGATGGCTCAGATTATGTCGGGGTTTTCAACCTGGATTTCCCCGATCTCTTTTCCACGGGAATGCCGATTTCTCGACGTGCCAAAATACCGATAGGCGCTCGATCCCCGCCACATGTCTCCACCAACGGACAGTCTAGATTTCCCCGGTATTTCGAGACTTGATGTGTCTCTATTTTCTTGTCCTCATGACTCCTGATTTCACGAACGCAGATATCTCGATGACCCCAGGATATTACCTCTACCTATGAGAGTTTAACTTCTATGGAACTCCTGACAGAACCGATGGCTGTCGGGTATTTGGACCCAGATCCGAAGGTTCAGATCTCTCCCCCGCTCACATTCCAGAGACTAAGCTCCGGGCATCTTCTCCTGATCCAATAGCTGATGGGTATCTACTCAAGATCTGACGGCTCAGATCTGTCTCACCACGCGCACTCTTCCACTACTTCATGGATGTGGAAAGATCAATGGTCCAAATGTTCTCATGGACCTTGGGGAACCTACGATCCCGATTTCCTCGCTATTCACGAAGGTAGAGGGAAAAGGAGCAAGAGGTATAACTCTCTTACTACTTCCATCATTCTGATGGTCGTGAATGACCATGGGTCTTCCGACAGGATCTCATCTGTCGATTTGTTATGCATCCCTGTGCTGCTAGTTCGTAGTCTTAAGAGGGTCATTCCTCCTCATGCAGGGTTATTAAGACTTGCGCGTCCAAGTCCTTTTTCTGGGTTCTTGGTGATCCTTTCCAAGGAGGGAATCTCTGTGAAGAGATCTATTCCGGGGCATTCCTGGAAATAGACCAAGGGAGACAGACTCCCGAGGATGGACTGGAAGTCTAACTTGGTTCAACTCGTACATAATTAAATCCATTTATCAACATAAGCCATGCAGGGCCTTTCTATTTTAAGCACACACACACAGATATATATATATATAAACACACACACATATATATATATATATATTTCTTATCATAACACTGCATAGACATTCTTACACTGAAGTCATTCACCATTTCACAGTTCTATGATTATATATATATATATATATATATATATATATATATATATATATATATTTATATCAGTCTATGAACTTCAATATGCAATATGTAAAATACTTATTAGAAAATAAAACCAGAAGTATGTGCAACTGCTGAGAGGGGTGCTCGTTTCCACCCAACCGTAGGCTCAGCGACTCCCAATGGATTTACCACTAGCCACCCCCAAGCTGAGACCATGATGTTCTGAGACTGCGCCTCTCTGTCTACCGGTGACCAGGAGTGAAGCTTGCAATACTTCCTCTCTGCTATCACTCACTCTGCATAAATGCCAGAGTTCCCCTCGCGTCCCCCTCTTAATCGCTTCTGTCATATGCCTTATCCTCTCGCGAGGTTGCGTGTGGCACGATTACCCTTGCATCGATCAGGCCCGATGACTATATGGATGGGAGGTTCACCATCCCATCCCTCATCAAGCCATCCTCCTACCAGCCTGCGAGGCATTAAATTTCAGGGCCAGTGAGCCGCTTTTGGTTCTCCGGGCCAGTGGAGTCCAAATACAGTATTTAATTCTTGGTGGAAATTAACGCCACCTTTTTAGGTGCCTTCCACCGCCATCGTGGTCTCTTTTTCCTGCACATCCCCTCTTAGCAGTCCAGCAATAATTCAAAATATCATTCACATTCATTGACCTTATCCTCAAGGTCCATTTACATCACATATTCACGTTTATGAGTTTGCCATAGTTCTTGGCCAGTCCAGTTATATTTACAAGTTGGGGGAAACAGGGTGTTACAATTCCTTCCCCCTTAAAAGGAACATCGTCCTCGATGTTCTTATCTACTAACATGAATTGCATGTACAGAAGTAAACAAAATCGGATATGCCAGTCTCATGGCATCTTCCATTTCCCATGTAGCCTCATCTGGGCCAAAATATTTCCACTGCACCTTGACCTGTGCAATGGTTCTGTTCCGAAGCAGGGTTTCCTTTCTGTCCAGTATGCATTGGGGTTCTGGTACAAATTCTCCCTCCGGTTCCACCTGGATCACAGACCAATCAATTATATGATTAGCATCATGTACATATTTCTTCAATAATGAAACATGGAAAACATTATGTTCTTTTACTGTGGGAGGAAGTGCTAGCCGATAGGCTACAAGTCCCACTCTGTTTAGAACCTCAAAGGGTCCACAATACCGGGGTGCCAGTTTGGCACAAGCTCCCATTTTGAGGGAACTCCTTCTGGGCTTAATTTTGAGATATACATGGTCTCCCATTTTGAACTCTCTTGGAGTTCTCTTTTGATCAGCATAACTTTTCTGTCGGTTCTGAGCGATCTTAAGATTTTGTTTTATCTGAGTCACTTGTTGTTCCATTTATTTCAACATATCGGGTCCAATAGAAATCCTATTTACAAGATTACTCCAGTTGACTGGAGTATTACACTGTCTACCATAGAGGACCTCGAAGGGACTCATCTTTAAGGATGCTTGGTAGCCGTTGTTGTAGGCAAATTCTACCAATGGCAGGTAGTCTTCCCATTTCCTGGTTTGATGCATTACGTGCATCCTTAACATATCCTCTAATATATGATTCACTCTTTCTGTCTGTCCATCGGTTTGAGGGTGATAGGCGGTGCTAAACAACAACTTGGTCTCCAAACCCGCCATCAGTGATTTCCAGAATTTGGAAGTGAATTTTGTGTCTCTATCAGATATTATCTCTCTCGGCATGTCGTGCAGTCGAAACACCTCTTTCATGAATACCTGGGCGATATCTATCGCCTTGCAGGTCAATTTGACAGGGATGAAATGAGCAGACTTGCTCAGTTTATCCACCACCACCATAATGGCATCATTCTATTTGGTTGAAGTCTGTAATCCAGTGATAAAATCCATGGAGATGGTTTCCCATTTCCATTATGGGATGGGTAAAAGGTGTAGTAGTCTGGATGGGTGTCGATGTTCTTCTTTAACCTGGTGGCATTCTATGCATTGGGCCAAATATTTGGCTATGTCCTTCTTCAAGCCAGGCCAATAAAATTGTTTCCGGGTGGCAGTGATCATTTTCTGGTATCCTGGGTGACCAGTGTAGGGTCTTTTATGTAGTTCATCCATGATGAACCTCTTCAATTCGTCACAATTGGGAATGTACAGTCTATCTTTGGAGGTGAGAAGACCTCCCTCAGTCATCTGATAGCCTTCATACTTTACTCAAGTGGGTTCTTGATGTAGGTACAGGATCACATTTCAAACGAAGGAATCTGTTTCTTGTGCCTTTTTGACTCGGTTCTTGACATCTATCTCGCAGGTACTCACTGTTGCCAGGTGAATCGTTCTCATGCTTCTGCTGAGGGCATCGGCCACCCTATTCTCTTTCCCTTTAATGTGTTTGATTTCAAAATCAAATTCACTAAGGAGGGCCATCCATCTAGATTTTCTAGCATTGAGCTTAGGTTGATCAAACAAATATCGTAATCCATAGTGATCTGTCATAAGCACAAATTTTCTCCCCAAATTTAATATCTCCACATTTTTAAGGCGTGCACTATGGCAGCCAGTTCCAGATCATGAGTCACATAATTGACCTCGTGTTCATTCAATTTTTGGGATTCATAACAGATCACTTTTCCTTCCTGCATAAGGACTCCTCCGAGCCCTTCCCTACAGGCATCCATACACACAAGGAAGTTAGCTTCTGGGTCAACAATTTTCAACACAGGTGCATGGGTTAGTAGATGTTTCAAGGTTTGAAATCTTTCTTCACATTGTTGTGTCCAAAAATAAATTGTTCCCTTCTTCTGGAGGGCAGTGATTGGACAACCAATCTTGGAGAAATATTTTATAAATCTCTTATAGTATGCCGCCAATCTCATAAAGGATCTGATGTATGAGACATCCTTTGGGGTAGGCCATTCCATAATAGACCTGATCTTGTCAGGATCTACTGCTACCCCTTCCTCGGACAGAATGTGTCCCAAGTAGTGTATCTGCTTCTGAAAGAAGTCACACTTGCTGAATTTAGCATAGAGTTGATGCTCTCTTAGCACTTGTAGCACAAGTCTAAGATGTTTTTTATGTTCTTCTCTATTCTTAGAGTAGATTAATATGTCATCAATGAAAACTAGTACAAATTTATCTAAGAATTTACTGAGTACATTGTTCATTAAGCACATGAAAGTGGCAGGGGCATTGGTTAACCCAAATGGCACTACCACAAACTCATAGTGACCATACCGTGTCCGGAAAGTGATTTTATGGATGTCTTCACCCTTAATTCGGACTTGATGGTATCCCGACCTCAAGTCAATCTTTGAGAAAACAGACGCACCTCCCAACTTATTGAATAGATCATCGATCCTGGGCAAGGGGTATTTGTTCTTTATAGTTACTTTATTAAGTTGTTGGTAATCTATGCACAGTCTAAGGGTGCCATCCTTCTTTTTCACAAACAGGACTAGTGCTCCCCATGGGGACACATTGGGTCAAATATAACCCTGGTCCATCATTTCTTTCAATTGCAATTTGAGTTCAACTAACTCAGGTGTGCTCATCCGGTAGGGTGTTCTAGACACCGGCACCTCTCCTGGTGCGAGTTCTATTGAGAAGTCAATGTATCTTCTCGGAGGTAGACCCGGTACCTCTTTCGGAAACACATCTCTATACTCTCTCAGGATAGGGTGATCATCGGAGCTGGGTTTAGCGCCTTCGATTGTTTTCAGTACCTGTATTGCATATAGGGGACATCCTTTTCGGAAATACTTTCTCATTTGCAGGGCTGATATTTGTCTCACCGAGACCGATTTTCGGATCCCTTGGAGGGTTATCCTTTTTCCTTATTTGCTCACACATTCTATGGTTTTATGGTAACAGTCCATTTTTTCTTTATGAGCGGCCAACCAGTCCATACCAATCAACAGAGCGTATGATCCCAGGGGTAATACGTTAAGGGTTGCTTGGGTGGGGAATTCACCCAACATTAACTGGCAGGCTGGTATGACCTCTACTACCTTTCTTTTGGTGCCAATGGCTAACTGTACCAACCATGGTTTAGTTTTCTTCTGTGGCAGTAGTTTACACTTATCAACGACTCTAGGGGATATATAACTCAAATTTGAACCAGGGTCAATTAAAACAGACACCAAATGGTTGAAAATCATACCTTCTATTTCCACCACTGAAGCTTGGTGGTCAGCTTGGTTATTATCCAAGGCTACATATATATGTGGCACACTCCTTGCCACATCATTGACTGTGGTAGATTCCTGCATGTTATAAACTTTTCGACTGTTTTGTTGTCGGTGTGGACAGTCTCTCCAGAGATGCTCTCCTCCACAATCCCAGCATTCCAAAGGTTTCCTCTTTGGGTTATCAGTCTTTACGGGTATAGGTCCAGAAGTTTTATTTCCATCCACCGAGGGAAAGTTCTGCTGGAGTACACTCTGAGTTGGAAAGTTGATTATGGGGTTCTTCTTGTAGTTTTTAAATCCTGAGGATTTGCTCCCCTTTTTCTGAAATATCGAACCACTCTTCTGTTTTCAGTCTCCACGAGACTATGCCCAATGTCCATATTGTTCATGACAATATGTTTCTTTTCGAATAGTGTCTTCTAAGGTCTTTGGCTCGTTGAATTTGATTTGGTTCCAATATTCCTTGGGTAGCCCACTGATGAAGCGTTGTGCCTTCACCTTCTCTGCTTTGATGTAGGGTACATATCTTAGTAAGTCGAGGAATTTATTGACATACTCCTCCATAGTAAGTTGTCCCAGTTTGAGTTCATAAAAATCTTTAGCCTTCTCGTCGAAATACCTTTTCGACAAGTACTTCTTCCGGAAGTACTTCTCAAACTGTTTCCAAGATAGGTCTTCCTCGCGGACCCCCTTCATATTCTTAAGGTCTTCCCACCAGATGGAAGCCTTTCTGTTCAGATTGAAAGTGGCCACTCGGGCCTTCAAGTTCTCTGAAAAATCATGGACTCTGAAATATTTCTTCAGTCCAAGTAGCCAGGCCTCGTCTTCCTCTCCCTTCTTTATCTCATCGTCGAAGGAGGGAGGTTTGGCCTTCCTGAATTCCTCAAATTTATGACTCTTGGAAGTCTTTTGCTTCTTCTGTTTCTTTTGAGAATAGGAACTGGTCCTACTGCTGGAAGAGCCTTCTGAATCGCCAGCTTCCTTCTCAGTGGAATCATCTGGCACTAGTCCTTTACCTTTGGGGTGGACCTTTCTCGACGTGCTCCTCTCAGTATGGCCACTGATACGATCATGATTCTGCATCTCAGGTTTATGCTGCATTTGTCGTTGTAGGTCAGATAAGCTCTGTAGTAAAACTGCATTAATTTATGTTTGCTTTTCTTGTTCTTTCATCATCCTTTCATTGTCGGCCTTGCAGCTTTGCAATTCAACCATGAGACTCCTCACAGTCTCAGCTAGGTCTGGAGGGGTTCCTATTGCTCTTCTTTCGTCAGACTCTTCGTCTCTATTGTGGGAGACTTCTCCCACCTCTCTATGGGTCACCATATTCTGCGTTTGTAGATTCTCGCGGTTGATCATCCGCTTGAGTGAAAAGACAAACACTGGTTATTAGTCAAGAGTTAGATATATTTTTAAAATCTGCGCATAATTTATATTTTCATAGGTATACCCATATAACAGGAATTTTCATTTGGGGTCTTAATCCTTATCTATCAACAGTCTTAACTTAAAACAGGACAACAAGTTCATGTCCCCGGTTACGGTTTCATAATTCAGTCTTTCTCCTTATGGAGAATACGCAGATGACGGTGTCTCCTTACACAGTTCGTGCCTGAGACCAAGCAGGCCAAGTGTTGTAACCATGCTCTGATACCACTTTGTAACATACCCACTACCTAAATCAATTTTTTTCGGTCCTCTGTCGGATTCGATCTCCTAAATAACCATGGAGATCCAACGTAAACTGGCTCTTTCTCTCTCTTCTCCGTTCTCATGTGATCGTGGGTCATGATCACGGTTCAGTTTGAACGCAGTGCCTATTTGTATTTCGCGCTTTGGCGCTACAGTAATGTCCAAACATTAGACTCTGCAATCAACGAACCCCGATAGGGCTAACGAGTGTCCAACAGGGATAAATTCCCACGGGGTCAGCGAATGGCCAATAGAAATAATCCTCAATGGGAGTAGAGAATCGCCAATGAGAACAAGCCCCCTCGCGCGATTAGGTGTAATACAGGTGGCAAGAGGGAAATGCGACATGGTGGTCATCATGATAGGGAGGGGCCCCAATTTACGTGCCACACTATTCTGAACCCCCCCCCCCCNAAAGGTAGAATGGAAAGGGGGCTCCGGAATGAAATCTCAACCGTAGATCTGGGTGGGTGGACTCTGACCGTCCAGATCTACTCGTCGCTTATCCTAAAGCATAAACACTAACCTCTCGTCGGGGTTTCGAGGTTCGCTATTCCTAAATGCAAAGTTTTCACGACCATGAAATCCGCGATTCTCTGAATCCCGACTCTCTACTACGCTAACAGCTGGCCCTCACACGACGAGATTTCCTCCTTATCCGCTATACCGACAGTTGGCTTCCACGATGCCCTTCCTCCTTGTCGGGGTTTCGGGGTTCGTGATTCCAATATGCACAAACACCTTGTCACCGGGATCCCCGATTTCCCGATGACCCAAATTCCGATCAATGGCTTCCTTGTCAGCCTTCCCCTGGCGGCTCCGATTGCTGCCACGCGTCCCTTCCAAAATGGACGGTCCCAATCTCTCCAGGATTTTGAGACTTTTGATGTCCCAAATCTTTTGACCTCGGGAACTCCAATTCTCCGAGTGTCGATATCCCGACTCTGTAGGGATTTCTAACACCTGTCCCCACGAACGGACGGCTCAGAATATGTTAAGGTTTTCAACCTGGATTTCCCCGATCTCTTGTCCACGGGAATGCCTATTTCCCGACGTGCAAGAATACCGATGGGCGCTCGATCCCTGCCACGTGTCTCCACCAACGGAAGGTCTATATTTCCCCGGGATTTCGAGACTTGATGTGTCTCGATTTTCTGTCCTCGTGACTCCTGATTTCACGAACGTCGATATCCCGATGACCCCGAGATATTACCTCTACCTATGAGAGTTTAACTTCTACGCAACTCCTAACAGAACCGATGGCTGTCGGGTATTTGGACCCAGATCCAACGGTCCGGATCTCTCCCCTGTGCACATTCTAGAGACTAAGCTCCGGGCATCTTTTCCCGATCCAGCAACTGACGGGTATCTACTCAATATCTTACGGCTCAGATATGTCTCACCACGCACACTCTTCCACTACTTCTTGGATTTGGAAAGATCAACGGTCCAAATGTTCTCATGGACCTTGGGGAACCTACGATCCCGATTTCCTCACTATTCACGAAGGTAGAGGGAAAAGGAGCAAGAGGTATAACTCTCTTACTATTTCCGTCATTCTGATGGTCGTGAATGACCATGGGTCTTCCGACGGGATCTCATCCATCGATTTGTTATGCATCCCTGTGCTGCTACTTCGTAGTCTTAAGAGGGTCATTCCTCCTCGTGCAGGGTTATTAAGACTTGCGCATCCAAGTCCTTTTTCTGGGTTCTTGGTGATCCTTTCCAAGGAGGGAATCTCTGTGAAGAGATCTATTCTGGGGCATTCCTAGAAATAGACAAAGGGAGACAGACTCCCGAGGATGGACTGGAAGTCTAACTTGGTTCAACTCATACGTAATTAAATCCCTTTATTTTTTTTATTTTTTTTACTGGGGGAATCGGCAACTCGTGGTTCTCGTACTCGCATGACACGGGGTCGATCCCCAAGCGGCTACCACTATAACCCCAGGTGCAACCACCCATCCCGCAAGAATGGCGCACAAGTAAGTCTGGGTGAGAATCGAACATGAGACTTCATTTACAAATTTCCTTCCATTTACACGGCACTTGCCAATCCGTCTACACCCGTGCGGGCCATAATTAAATCCCTTTATCAACATAAGCCATGCAGGGCCTTTCTATTTTAAGCATATATATATATATATATATATATATATATATATATATATATATATTTCTTATCATAACACTGCATAGACATTCTTACACTGAAGTCATTCACCATTTCACAGTTCTATGAGTATATATATATTTATATCAGTCTATGAACTTCAATATGCAATATGTAAAATACTTATCAGAAAATAAAACCAGAAGTATGTGCAACTGCTGAGAGGGGTGCTCGTTTCCACCCAACCGTAGGCTCAGCGAATCCCAACGGATTTACCACTAGCCACCCCCGAGCTGAGACCACAATGTTTTGAGACTGCGCCTCTCTGTCTACCAGTGACCAGGAGCGAAGGTTGTAATCCTTCCTCTCTGATATCACTCACTCTGCGTAAATGTCAGAGTTCCCCTCGCTTCCCCCTCTTAATATATTTTTCCATATGCCTTATCCTCTCGCGAGGTTGCATGTGGCACGATTACCCTCGCGTCGATCAGGCCCGACGGCTCTACGGATGGGCGGTTCACCATCCCATCCCTCATCAAGCCATCCGCCTACCAGCCTGCGAGGCATTAAATTTCAGGGCCAGCGAGCCGCTTTTGGTTCTCTGGGCCAGTGGAGTCCAAATATGATATTTAATTCTTGGTGGAAATTAACGCCACCTTTTCAGGTGCCTTCCACCGCCATCGTGGTCTCTTTTTCCTGCACATCCCCTCTTAGCAGTCCTGCAATAATTCAAAATATCATTCACATTCATTGACCTTTTCCTCAAGGTCCATTTACATCACATATTCACGTTTATGAGTTTGCCATAGCTCTTGGCCAGTCCAGTTATATTTACAAGCTGGGGGAAATAGGGTGTTACATTTATATGAAAGTAAATATTTCAATGGTGTTTTATAATGATGGTAGAGATAATAAGAAGGTGAAATGAAAAAAATAAGAGAGGACATGTGAAAATAAATTTCGGGGGGGTGGTCGATGTAGATCAGTCACATGCATATTGTTACAACACGATACATAGAATTCATGGATTTCATTCAGTTTGAAATTCGTACAACCTTGTATTTGAAATATGGATGCAAAAAATCATGTTCTTTTGTGGACCATGTAGCAATGGAGACTAGGATTATTGTGAATTAAATCTTAGGTTGATGATGGACCTCCACATTGTATATCATGAGGCTCATCTATGACATATTTTAACTTCTGTTGATCTTGATAAACCCACCTCTTTACCATGATTAATATAAAGTATGGTTTTATGAAACTAAATTATTAATTGGTTTATTTGGTTGATAAAGTGTGTTGTATTTTATCTTTCGTGCTTGATTTCATGATGATGAGAATATTTGCATGACTAGTTCGAAGCAGGTTGAATTACCAAGGTATTTCTTCTCTAGCATGCCTTAAGGAAAAAGGAGGATTTTTTTTCCTCACCCTCTTCCATGGAATAACAAGTATTTTAGCATCCTATATACAAATTAATCACTTGAATTGTTGATCCATGAGATACAATTTGCCAAGATATCTAGTTCCTAGAACTAGAGACTCTAATTTTAGGGATCTTGTGAACATATCCCCTTCAATCAAGGAGTGGTTGAAGGGATGGAATGGTGCAAGATATTAGTATAAAAATATTCCAAGTTCTATCCTTGGGTTATTTATTAAATCTTCGCAGTCATTCCTAGGCTATTGTATTTAGCACTCAGAGACTCGAACTTCACCAAGTTTTATTTATGTTTTGAGGTGATTTGTTAATGGAAGCATTGCATTCTCAAGCTCATTGTTATTAGTTATTTCTATGTTCCTTGTGGGAACCTTGGATACGGCCCACCCAAGGTTACTATAGGGACATTTTGTAATTTTATATTCTTTACTTTCATCACTTTTAGTTTCTTTTGTCTATAAGCTAGATTATGCATGATTATCTTACTAACATATTGTTTCATATAGCAACAATATTAATTTTGTACAAGAATTTAAGGGTTTAGTTGTACTTCAATTCATTTTGCAGTTAATTCCTCATTATTCTTGTTTGATAGATTTGACCCGCAACATGTGTTTAATGTAACATTATGTAATTACTATAGAAATTTATGTAATTCTGTATAGTTTCCTATAGTAGCACTACAATTCCTATAAGAATGATCTAACTCTTATAGCATTACTTCCAAAACTATTTTAATTAATTTATAGTATTTTTTCATCATTAGCAATAACATTTTGAACCGTAAATTACTTCAATTTCACCTTAGAAGGGATCACTTTTTCTTTCTCTTTCTTTATTTCAATTTTTGAAATAGAATAAGTTACCATAGGGTTTTCTTTGTTTCTCCTCAGCATAACTTAGGAAATTGAAACTTCATTTCTCAAAAACATTAATTCTTGGTTTTATATCCAATAACCCATATCATCTCACCTATATTTGCAGCCTTAAATTCTACCTCTTGATGACTTGTACGCCATGTTTCCATTGACAATATATGTGGGGATTGGTCACTAGGTTTCTTGATCATTTGAATTATGTTTTGTAGTCCTTTATTTTAATAGTTTATACATTTATTTGTAGTTTAATTTCAGATTCCATTTCTATAATGTGAATTAGTTTTTATTCTTTCCTCTCTTATTGAAGAAACTTGCATGGTCCTTTGATGAGAATAGTCTCTCCCTATATATGTATGCATGTGTGGGGTTTGTACATACAGTTCCCAACACCTCTCAAGTTTGTACGAACCCTAGGTTGACATTTAAAGTTGTGAGATGAGAATTGAAAAGTTATTGTTACCATTCTTTGGCCCATAACCACGTTTTGGCACTATTTATTGGGATTTTCTAAAGACTACAAACCATTTTATTCATTTTCATTAAAAAAAATAGTTTTCGGATGCATACACTTCACCATCTTATCTGTAAAAAGAAATTTTAAGTAGATTGTATTTTAATTTAAGAATTTATAGGATGCATTCCTAGAATTACAGATATATTAGGAAAATTATTACCTAAAACCCCCACCTTTGAACCAAGTCATAGCGATCAGGGATTGTAGAAAGTTGATTGCGAGCAATCTTTCCAAGAGTGAACATAAAATTTTGTGGATTTATCAAAGGAGGAAAAATTATATTTTGAGTATATCTAAGAGGAAGAAGGATCTCGATATCACCACAAAGTGGATGATGATGGATACCAATCATACATATTTTATTTTCCCATTCAATAAACCAATAGAGAAAGAAGAGTAAAAAACATCAATACATGTTCCCTTCCTAAATTCCATGACGTTACTATGGAAGACTCTGATACCTTCTTATTTGAGTTTTTAGTTGTGTTCATTACCTATGATTACACCTCATATGAAAAAAAATAAAGATCTTTCCCTCTACATTGAAAGAATCGGCCTTGAGGTGGTTCATGATCCTAGAAGGGAGAAAAATCACTAGCTAGTACCAAATGAAGAAATATTTTAGTAACAAGTATAGGGATTATTGGAAGTAGAGGGACACAAGAGATAAAATATTCCAAAATATCCAAGGGGAGAATGAGTCCCTACAAGACTATGAGAAAATATTTCATCTTAACTACAAGAGAGCTCACAATCACACCTTGGATAAAGATTCACTAAAACATGTCCTGCGGCCTAGGGAGGTAAGAGGGGAAATCATGAAGACACTAAATATCCTTCCAAACAATGATATATTCTAGTTGGATTATGGTAACATCAAGAATATATTCAAAAACTAATCTAGTTCAACTAGTAATAAATGTACAAATGTTAAGGGTATGATAACACGGTCTTCTCATCCTATAACTCTTACTGAAAATGAGATATGATGATTATTAGAAGACATGAAAAGTGATATTTTCCACTCACTATCCATGGACATGGACATGTTACAAAGGTAAAGAAATAGTAATAATAAGCATAAAGTACTTAATTTGACCATTTTTTTACCTAGATGCACTTAGAGGCATCATATAAATAAATGCCCTCTTAATGTTGTATAGGTTTGTGCAATCTGTGAAGATGCATATCCAACTAAAAAAATCTCTTATTTAACAGGTGTAAAAGATAGATCTAAAGGGTCTAAATATAATATGGATTTAATATGCTCCATCGACCAAAGAAGACCTAGAGCACCTGAATCATTCCAGCAAGGTATGAATTGCACTCATCCTCAGTACTTTGGTGGTTATAATTAACAAATGCCTTATCAAAATTGGGACTAGCCTAGTACATCTATTTTTCCAATGAAAACCAATCACATTACCAAGTCATCCTATCCACCCCCCTTGTCAACTATTTCAATCCCAACCTCCAATTCAAAACCCTTAGTGGACTAATCATCCATAAGGGTGGAGGCCTCCAAACTATTAGAAACAAGAATTACTACCCATCCTCCTCAACCAAACAAAACCTCCACCAGTGTTGTATCTCATCCTCCAAAACTACCATAGTTGTTTATCCAACCATCTCCCAATGAAAACAACAGGTAGGTTGAACCTATATATAACAATGAGGTAACATAGCAATATTATTATGTAGATATTCAAGAGATCAACCTTATATAAAAAAAAATCTTAAAATACCCTCCTCTAATTACTGACCCCATAGAAAAATCAATATTTGAGAAGCAAGATACCTCCCCTCAAAAACCACATATTCCTATACAAACCCCGCCATATCCTAAAAGGATAGAAACCAAGAAAACATACACATTTATAGAGATTGAACTCTTGAGGGAACTTAAGAGTTTATGTGTTAAAATAACACTCCTAGAATACATCAAATATATTCCCATATATAATAAATTCATCAAAGAGGAATGTTTGAAGAGGCCTAGAATGAAGAAAAAAGACTCTCCTATAATCATTGTGGTAGGGTTTCTAGTAGAACTTATTCTTTGCGGGGTGTTTTTCCTTAAATACTTGGATACGGACAAACATGTAGTAAATGTGCATATTAACAAAATTATGATCCAAAACACATTGATAAACCTAAGGGAATCCATAAATGTCACGTAAAAGGATAGTGTACTCAAACTAAGCCTTCAAGGATTATTGGGACATACATATACTATACTCCAATTAGAAGATACATCAATAGTGAATCCTTAGAGTGTATTAGAGGATGTAATGGTCTCTGTTATCCCAAATTTTGGGGGATAACTAAGGAGATGACACCTCGAGGCCCTCAGGTTGTATACATGGAGTACCGAAAGATAGATGACTAACAAATTCCACTTGCATAGACAAAGATCCACTTCACCACCACACATCCTAGATTCGTCACGATGACATTCACCATATCAACTTGCGTCTGAAAGATTATGGGTATTGATCCATGAGGTACAAGTTAGGTATTGTGGTAAGTGTCACTTTAATACTTGAGGCATTTGAGTATGTTGCATTTAAAGTTTCTTTTGATTCTAGAACTTATTATTGGAAATTATTCTCCTTTCCTTGTTTCACCTTGGTGGTTGACTTTGTGCACTAGTAAGTGGTCACCCTTGGGAATGGGTTTTCTACTGAGAGGTCCCCTTGATGATTCATCGTGCCATTCCTGATCATACTTATCATTTTTCACACTTCAACCTTTTCATCCCCTTATCTTTTGGGATTTTCGGGTGTATTGACCTAAGAAGGGATTGTAGATCATTTCATGGGAAGAAGGGGATGAAGGCCCAGATGGAATGTAATTTGATAAATAAAAAAATCCAAACTATAACCTTCCAAATGATCATCCAAAGAGGTCTTGAGAACAATGAAATGTTTCTCCTAAAAAATCAAATACCTTCAAGAAACAATTTCATATTTTACAGACATCCCACTTGTTTAGGAATCTACACGAGTGTGTTACAACCTTTGATTTACCCCTATGGAACTATGTGTACCTCTCCCTTCAAGTGACATTGTCGTACTTCCCCCAAAGCTTTATGTTACCCATTGGTAGTACCCAATTGTTCTAGACTTTAATTAATTAATGGAAAATGAATGGGATTGGAAAAAAGATGCATTGAAAATGAAGGTGCAACACACCCTCTACAAAGGAACCCATAAATGAGACAATATGAACCCTTGTATGTCATGAAAACCATTCCCAAAAGTATTACCCCCATCCACTTCATCTTCTCCACGTGAATTAGAGATGGTAAAACTAGGAAAAACTCTTTGACTTAAGGAATGATTCACCTAATAGGTCACCTTTTCAACCTTCCCATACCTAAACTTGGAAAATTGTATAGGGTCTTTGAGCACTTGTTTAATTTGATATGGAAGTTTTGGTGCACATTTCTAGGTGGCTCATGTTTTAAATGTGATTTTACTTTCCATGATATGTTTGACTTGAGATCCTTGGAGGGCACACTTTAATATCTTTGTTGGACCTTGTTGATGGACGTTTTGGAGGGACAAGCCCATATTGGGATTTTAATGGGGAAGGAAACCCACAAGTTGGATGCCATGACCTAGACATTGGGAGTAGCTACAACTTGAACACTTCCTTTAGAGGAAAGAGAAGATACTTTGGATGATGATACCTAGCCCATCTTATCCCAACGTTTGTCAGCTTGAAAGGTCAAAACTTCATCTTGGAGGGCTTAACGTCACCCTAGGGGTAGGTTTTTGGTGGTGATGATGATGTTTTTATGGACACTTGGAACCTTTGCCTCATGGAGAGGAGCCCAATGCATGAATGGGAGGCCTTAGGAGGCCCAACTACTTTCTACTTTCTAAAGTGCAAAGACATCACCCTAGAATGGGTTGACGTCACCTTTTAGGGTTTCTTTATGTGAAAATTTTAAGTTAAATTCAAATTACTTTGTAAAGGGAAAAAATAAAGGGAAACGACTCCCTTATTTTGTGGTTTAACCTAACAAACTGTGGAAAAACACTTTTTAGAGGTTTTGTATAAATAATAATCAAATTCATTTCACTTTATGAAAACTCTATGATGTGAGAAGAGCTACTTGGCTGAAATTTTCACCCTCTTGGAAATTTACATCTCTCTTGATCCAGATTTAGGAGTAGAAAGAACTTATTAACAAAATAAATAAAATAAACATAGAGATATGAAGAATAACACAAATATCCAATGAACAATATATTCTATTAAATAATGAAATAATATGAAACTGTAAAACCGCAGAACTGAAACACTTGCTCGAATGGTGGTAGTTATCTCTTAGAAGAGATGTGGCTACTACGTGCATCTGTCTGAGAATAATGGATTATAATGAGGCTCTAGAGGCCTTTTTTATATTACCCATGAGTGAAAAAATCATAGATATCCAAAAACCTAACCCTAGAAGGTGAAACACCAAAAGTCATGTGGACCCCACGGGTAAGTTGGTGTAATTTGGTACCTCAACTTTCAAGGGTTATAAATTTTGCATACAACCTTCGTTTTAGGCTTGTGATATCCCGTTGGAAATTTATTTAAGAGAAATACACATTCCTCCATCAAACTTTAACTCTATTTACTTTTTGAATGTGGCGAGCCAAAAAACAACGTTTAGGGCCCCAAAATGGCCCTGGAAGTACAACAAGATGTTTTGACATGAAAATATACAAAATAAACTAGTTGGATTAGGCAGGAGGCCACCCATATTCACCTGGAGCATGTGTGGGGATTCATATAGCCTCATAAGTGTAGAACCCACAATTACAAAGAATTACAGAAGAACATGTTGAACAAAAAATGGACACGAGGCGCTAGTTGGAATAGGTGGGTGGCCACGAATATCCACCTAGATCAATTTGTTGGCATGTTTTGCAGGAAAGAGTGTGCTTGTCATTGATAGCAAGAATAGAAGGTGGAACAGAAGGAAGCATAAGCTCAGGAGGAGGATCGAATAACAAGCAGAGATCACAACTCAGAAATGAAATCACAGTACATAAGTGAATGGAGATTAAATCTTAGGAGAATTAACGAATGAAAATCAAAAGCTCATAAGAGATGGCGCGATAAAAGTCAGATCAAATCAAGAACACCGGATCTCCAAGATAGATTGTTAAGTCCTAATATTGGCTCATTACCCCTTAATTGGGTCATATTACATTAGTAATTTTATTTTATTTATGTCGGCTTTATTCCATTAGTTGTAATTATACCTCCTAGTCTCCTATATATACCAAGGAGACATTTTCATTTGGAATCATC
>ML829777.1:184927-200441 GCA_009831015.1 Picea engelmannii
TTATGTCGGCTTTATTCCATTAGTTGTAATTATACCTCCTAGTCTCCTATATATACCAAGGAGACATTTTTATTTGGAATCATCTTGTACTTGAACATTTAAGTGGGGTAAAAGGAGGTTTCCCCCTCGAAGAGGATTATTATTTGAACTTATCTCTTTTTCAAGGTGTTGAGTACTTTTTTTGAGGTTTTTCTATGCTATATTGATATTTGGTTCTTAACATAGATCAATGATAGGGATGAATTGCGGGGAGCGAAAGATGAATTAAACTACTCACTAGTTACAATACCACAATCTATCTAGATCATTTTAGATATCATAGATTCAAAGATATACGACTACGTTTAATCCTACAAACACTGAGTTTAGGTCATATTAAATAGTGACCGTCAAATACCTAGTCGCCAAATCTACGACAGGGATGAATTGCGAAGATTGAAAGGAGAATTAAACATCATGCTTGTTCCAATATTGCAACTAGTCAGGACCGTTCGATCTTATAGCTTCGAAGATCGATGATTTTGGTTGACTCACCAACAATGCACAACTTCAAATTGAGGAGTTTGGGTGTCGAGTTAAATCACTCGCAAGTTGTGATTCCACAATCATCAACCGTTGATATGGTTCAAGTGTCCTCACGACCGTTGGATCATTTTCGAGTGGAAGGATAGGATAAGACAGAAAATTTGCATTGCAGGAAGATCGATCCATCAATATAAATTCATGATTGACGAACATGATTCACTTCATATCTAAAGACGCGAGGAGGTTACACTCTGGAGAGCTCGAGACTTGAAATTTACGAAATGCAAATTTTTGTCAACCGTTCGATCATTTTCGAGTGGAAGGACAGGATAAGCCAGCAAATTCGCATCACAGGAAGATCAAGTCATTGATATAAGTTAATTATTGATGAACATGATTCACTTTGGATCTAAGGACACGAGGAAGTTACACTCTGAAGATCTTGAGACTTGAAATTCACGAAATGCGCATTTCCGTCAGTTGTTGGATCATTCCAAGTGGAAGGACATGATACACTAGAAGAGATTCATCGCAGAAAGATCTATACATTGATATAAGATCATAATAAATGAACAATATTCACTTCGAATATAAATATACGAGGAGGTTACACTACAAAAAAATTTAGATTGGAAAAACCCAAAGCCCAGAAATCTAAAATGAATAAGGATTGTCGGATTTGGAAGAGATATGAGGGCCATTGGATCAGGGTTGTTGGTTAGTAGACCATGTTAGAAAGGACATATGGAAGACCACCTCACCAAGGATATGTGGCAAACCATGTCAGCGAATACACATGGAATAATCAGATGATGACAAGCGTCAAAAGGAAATTGGCTTGTGCCATGTCAACAAGTGACGTAAGCAAGTTACGCCACTCCGAGAGAATTTCTTCGAGAGTTTCACCACAAATAAATGTCAAAAGTCCCGAAGGAAGAAGGTCTGAAGCCACTCGTAGTCATCGATCTAAGATACACCGAAAGTTAGGACAAACGTTAGATCCAGGAGAAGAATATGTGCCACATGAGGATCCATGTTAGCAAGGACACATGGTGCAATCAGACAATGACAAGTATCAAGTTGATTCAACATTTCAAGTACATGGAAATCACAAATATGAGTGACACGCGATAGCTACTAGGCTCATGACACATCATCAAGTGATGTAAGTAAGTGACATCACTCCAGAGGAAAGAAGGGGCTTGAGATTTGAAATATCCAAAGTCCATAGACCCGAAGGATATCTTGACCATTGATCCAAAAGGGACATGCATCAGTGGATCCACAACTTCATAATTTTTTGGATGGGGAGAACGTGAAAATTTCCAAAGGAAAATCTTGACCGTTGATCATCAAGAGAAGTACGTGTCAGCTGATCTGAGATTTCAGAGAAATCTCACTTCAAGGTTTCTAGTTGAAAGTTGAAATCTTCGAAGTCCGGAGACCCGAAGACAAATATCGATTGTTGATCGTCAAGGGAAGTATGTGTCAACTGATCTGAGATTTCAGAGAAATATCACTTCAAGAATTTCTAGCTGAAATTTGAAATCTCCGAAGTTCGGAGACCCGAAGGAGATCTTGACCATCGATCTAATGTCGGGTGCACTCTCAACCATTGATAAAGATACAGTGGAAGGATAGCATAAGTATAATATCCATAGACCCATAGTAAGAGGTGTCCATCCATATCAACAGTTGATTAAGTCTTCGTTGTCAGATTAAGCCTTGTGAGAATCAAATCTGACGATTGATCTGTTTCCGTGAAATGAATTAAACCATCCGATCTATTTGGGAATTATGATTCAAAAGTTTTGAAAGGTTTGAAATCAAAAATATCCTAAGGGAGAAATGTCGAAGTTATGACAGTCGTCCATTTCAAGAGAATGAATCATGGTCGTTGAATGTATAACGCGCTCAAGTGCTCGTTAATCCTAGGCATATGGTCACCGCCAGTGATCACGTGAAGGAAGGGGCTTAGAAGCCAAAGAAACCATAATTGACTAGCTATAACTGCCAGAACAAAGTGACTGTATCAGCCAGATAACTCCAGGAGATGCAGGGTGATCGCCAGAGGAGCTGAA
Organism: Picea engelmannii; assembly: GCA_009831015.1. Lineage (NCBI taxonomy): Eukaryota > Viridiplantae > Streptophyta > Pinopsida > Pinales > Pinaceae > Picea > Picea engelmannii. Next base: position 187,534 of record ML829777.1, read on the forward strand.
GATCCTCAAGGTAACTTCCAGTGGAATGAAGACTGATCATAGAGATAATTGACAGATGGAAAAGTGCCAAAGTCTGTAATTGCAACATAGAGGATAAGATCAACTGTGACAAAGATGACGAAGTGTTTCACTGCCAGAGAAGGAAAAGAATATCAGGATAAGCCACCAATGATGAACAGACTCAGTATAACTGCCAAAGAAGATGATGAGTTGCATGGATGATCTGGCAAAGGATTTGGCATGATAAATATACACAGAACAGAGAATATATGGTTGTTGTTGTTGAGTGTGAATCATGCGAGTAGAAGTAGGTTGTGTGCAGCAGCTAAAATGCACAGAAGAGGCATAGCGCATAGAATGAACATGGTGCACAGAGCATAAAAGGAAAAATAATAGAAATCACAAGAGATGCGTCCATGAAGACACTGATGTAGGTAGAGTAGAGAAGTGTAGTAGAACAATGATGAGACTAGTAAGCCATTGATAAATACTATATCACTATGATAAGTTTATGAAAAGAAAATATTTATATTTCAGGGTGGTAGGGAGGTGCTAGGGAGGACTGTTGTCCTTAAAGTTTCAAGTGGGTTCTTGAACACAGGGATTTGTAGCTTCCATCTGGTTTCATCCAGAAAAACCATGGTGGCAGGGTGGTGCAAGGGAGAACTATTGTTCTCTGTTATATATGTTGATGCCTGTGTAACTGGAATTTGGTGCTTCCATCTAGTTGGTTCTGGAACACTCAGGGAGTTGGTGCTTCCTTCTAGTGGGTGCTAGAGAAACCAAAGAGTTGTTGCTTCCTTCTAGTGGGTACTAGAGAAACCAGAGAGTTGGTGCTCTCAACAATTTTCTTCTTGTAAAATAGAGGTGGTAGCCTCAAAAGGAGTTGGTTCTCCTAAGAATGATAATTTACAAAAAATAAAGATTACCTATCATATCAAGAATAAGAGGTTTTTCCCTTTATGGGTTTCCTCAGGAAATATCTTTGTCTATATATTTCATGTGTGTTATTGATGTTGAATAGTCTATTTCTTACTTCTCTGCATTATTGTGATCACCATTGAGTGTTTTGCAAAGAGTTTAAAATGGGAATAATTGTTTAAGCATAGTAACAACTGATTCACCCCCCCCTCTTAGTTGTCCAACAATTGGTATCATATCGGTTTCCTTTTATCTAAGGGTAGATCCTAGAGCTTAAACAAGACTATCCATGAAGGAACTTGAACCAATAAGCCCCCCCTGTTCAATGGAACAAAATTTTCCTTCTGTAAAGTTAGGATGAGAACCTACATAATGGCTTTAGGTGCAGACGTCTGGGATGTGGTAGAGACTGGTTATGTAAAGCTAGTTGTACTAGATAATAAGGATGAAAAGATATAATTCAGCTTCAATGCTAAGGCTATGAGTGTTATTCTGAGTGGACTTGCAGAAGCAAAATTTGTAAAAGTTATGCACTTAGAATCGACCAAAGCAATGCGGGACAAACTCATTAGAAGTTATGAAGGTAATGAGAAGGTAAAGGATGCCAAGCTTCAAACCTACATATTATAGTTTGAACAACTAAATATGAATGAGGATGAGATGGGTAATAAATTTTTCTTAAGAGTTGAGGAACTAGTAAATGCAATGAAATCACTTGGTGAAAAAATTGAGGAAACCTCTTTAGTTCAAAAAATTTTGAGATATCTGCCAGATAGAATCAACCCAAAGGTCTCTGATATAGAATAACTTAATGATATAAAATCTTTGTCTTTTGATCAACTTCTAGGAATGTTGACTACATGTGAAATGAGGATAGGTAAAGATAAATCCACCACTAGAGAAGCTTCTTTTAAAGCAAATAAGAATGAGGAGTCTAAGCCTAATGAAATTGAAGCAAAATTTGTGAGAAGACTAAAGAAAGGATCAGGAAAGTATCAAGGCACGTTTCCATTCAAGTGTTTTAACTATGGAAATATAGGCCACTTTTCATCTAAGTGTCCACACAAGAAGAAGGACCAGAACTCTGAAGGTGAAGAGAAGTACAAATCCAAGAGATTTGGTAAAAAGAAAAGTTTATGTGTAAACAATGATGACTCTTCAAAAGACATAGATAATGACTCTTCCTATGAAGATAAGGTTAATCAATTTGTTCTTATGGACAAAGAGGATTATGATAATGAAATCACAGGAAGTGATGTTAATAATGAAGAAGTTGTGGCTGACTTGGAAGGAGAATTGATCAGTGATTTAGAAGAGATTGACCGAATCGGAATTAAGAAGAGAAAACAAAAACAGTTGTTGATGCAGTTTGAAAAGAATGGTAAATAACCAAGTGAATACATTTTTTTTACTAAAAGTGGAATTAGTAGAGGCAAAGAAAATCAAAGACATTCTAAAACAACAGTTATCAGAAAAGAAGGCAAGATGTGAAGCTCTGGAAGAAGAAGTAGTGAAAACTAGGAAAGAGTTGGAGAAGTTTCAAGCCTTGTATCACCAAAATATATCAACCATCAAAGCCTCAAAAGGATTAGCCACCATTCTAAATCATCAAAGGAATCCAAATTTGAAAACTAGTTTGGGTTATGAAGAGGGATCAAATAGTGGTCATCCAAGCAACAAAGAATCCATCAAGTTTGTCAAATATACAACCAATGACAACAACAAACCTACAGAAACAAAGGAAGATAATCAGCCTCCAAGGAGGTGTAAAGAAAAAGGTTCTAAAAATGAATCTGCAAATCAAAGAAATAATACACCCTCTGCTCAAGGAAATCATCAACATGGAAGAAATAGACCTGCTCAAAAAAGACAACCATTTTCCAGGTACAAAGATTTTTTCTATGGATATTGTTTCTATTGTTCTAACTTTGGCCACAAAGATGTAAATTGTTCCTTAATATTTAGACATGATAAATCATGACACCCAAGGAATAAATATCGACCACAACAAAGAATGAGACAACCAAGTAACAAACAACCACAAATTGTAAATTGTCAAATTAATTTTAGAGACATGCAACTGAGGAGGTCAAGAAATAATAAACATTCAATGAGTAGACAACAGTGCAACAATTACTTTGACCTATTGAAAAATGATCTTGAATGCTATAACTGTCACAACTTCGGCCCTAAAGTTGCAAACTAGAATCTGAAGAATTAAAAAGCAGATGCCAGGATAAAGCTCTTTGCTATAAATGCCAGCACATGGAAAAAAAAGATAGTGAAAAATGTGGTCTAGTACTTTCAACTCAAAAACAAAAGGACTCCTAGAATATAGATAGTGGATGTTCCAAGCACATGATTGGAGACAAGGATAATCTTTTGTCTATAAGTAAAAGAAAAATAGGAAATGTGACCTTTGAAGAATATTTTAAGGTAAAAAATGTAAAATCAAGAAAAGTGGTGGCTGAAGGCATAAGGACGGATAATGATGTTGATATTGAATCCTCCCATGAAAAAAAATAAGAAGTAGAAGAATCATGTCATAATATAGAATCATAAGTTGTGAATATTAGAAAGAAGGTTGAGAAGTCAAACACCCAAATCAAGTTCTTAAATAGTTCCATGATCCTGGATGAGATCTTGGATAGTCATAGATCACCAAATGAAAAATCTAGTCTTGGATACAACAAGGAGGAAATCAGTACTCCTAAGAAACATGATGCAAGTCCTTCATTTGTTAAAAGGGAAAGTAGGTATGACTCAGGTTCTTCATGTTCAAAGAATGAAAGAAATACTACACTATTTAGAAGATCAGATCAAGAAGGACACCCATAAGCTACTCAAACACCTCAAAGTAAGTTTAGAAGAGAGACACCTTCATGGATAAATCAAAGGAGGTATGAGAGTGTTTGTAACGGTTATTATTTTTCCTTGTGATGAATATGCTCATAAAATCGTTGGAGTGTAGGCATCATAGAAGAAAAATGAAGTTGTTGTAATAGAAGATAAGATAAGAGTGACATGGGGAGTCATTCAGTTATGAAAATAAAAGGTTGATGAAGGAGTCCCAGTAAGAGAGGTGAGAAATATGGAGTCTTCTACATAGGACACAACTGAAGTTGAAGATGAACAGGTCCAAGAATCAGAAGGAGAAGACTCTCAGTTAGATACAAATACTCTGAAGGAATCAAATAAGAGAATCCATCCTGTCAGGGGGAGTATGTATTGGTTGAATATATGATACCTTCGAAAAGTACTGCAACAACTCAGGGGGAGCATGTTTTCTTTGACATTGATGTCAAAGGGGGAGAAAAGGAGTGTTCTGGATGCTACAGTTAGAGGTCCAAATAGACTAGTGCATCCTTTGAGGGTTTGCATCAATGCCAAAGGGAGAGATTGTTGGCATGTTTTGCAGGAAAGAGTGTTCTTATCATTGATGGTAAGAATAAAAGGCGGAGCAGAAGGAAGCGTAAGCTCAGGAGGAGGAGATAACAACAAGCAAAGATCACATCTCAGAAAGGAAAGCTCAGTACAGAAGTGAATGGATATTAAATCTCAAGAGAATTAATCAATGAAGATCAAAATATCAGAAGAGATGGTGCGATAAAACTCAGATCAAATCAATACCGTTGGATATCTAAGCCAGATCAACGATAGGGATGAATTGTGGGGAGCGAAATCTGAATTAAACTACTTGTCAATTACAATCCTGCAATCTGTCTAGATCATCGGATCTCATAGATTCAAATATCTATGATTGTGGTTAATCCAACAAACAATGAGTTTAAGTTAGATTAAATCATGACCGTTAGATGCACAATCGCCAAATCTACATCAGGGATGAATTGCGGAGATGGAAAGGATAATTAAACATCGCGCTTGTTCCAATCCCACAACTAGGCAGGACCGTTTGATCTTGTATCTTCGAAGATCGACGATTGTGGTTGACTCACCAACAACGCAGAACTTCAAATTGTGGAGTTTGGGTGTCGATTTAAATCACTCGCAAGTTGTGGTTTTGCAATCATCATCGACCGTTGATCTTCTTCAAGTGTCCTCATGACCGTTGGATGATTTTCGAGTGGAAGGAAAGGATAAGCCAACAAAGCCTCATTGTAGGAATATCAATTCGTTGATGTAAGTTCATGATCGATGAATGAGATTCACTTCGGATCTAAAGACACAAGGAGGTTACACTCTGGAGACCTTGAGACTTTAAATTTATGAAATGCGATTTTCCATCAACCATTGGATCATTTTGGAGTGGAAGGACATGATAAGCCAACAAATCCGCATTGCAGGAAGATCGAGCCGTCAATCTAAGTTCATGATTGATGAACAAGATTCACTTTGGATCTAAAGATGCGAGGAGGTTACACTCTGGAGAGCTTGAGACTTGAAATTCAAGAAATGTGAATTTTTGTCAACCGTTGGATCATTCCAAGTGGAAGGACAGGATACACCAGAAGAGATGCATCACAGAAAGATCGAGTCATCGATATACAATCCTGATTAATGAACATGATTCACTTCGGATATAAATATATGAGGAGGTTACGCTCCATAAAGTTTGATATTGAAAAAACCTGAAGCCCGAAAATCTGAAATTAATAAGGAACGTCGGATTTGGAAGACATACGAGGACCGTTGGATTAGGGTTTTTGGTCAATAGACCACATCAGCAAGGAGGTGTGGCAGACCACATCAATAAGGATATGTGGAATACCACATCAGAAAGTACACATGGCATAATCAGATGATGACAAGCGTCAAGAGGAAATTGGCTTGTGCCATGTCAACAAGTGACATAAGCAAGTTACGTCACTCCAGGAGAATTGCTTCGGGAGTTTCACCACCAAGAAATGTCAAAAGTCCCGAAGTCCTGAAGGAAGAAGGTCTGAAGTCACTCTCAACAGTCAATCTAAGATACACTGGGAGTTAGGACAACCATTATATCCAGGAGAGGAACATGTGCCACATGAGGATCCACGTCAGCAAGACTATGTCAGCAAGGACACATGGCACAATCAGACAATGACAAGTGTCAAGTTGATTCGGAATTCCAGGTACGTGGAAATCACAAATCTGAGTGACACATGGAAACTACTAGGCTCACAACACGTCATCAAGTGACATAAGTAAGTGACATCACTCCAGAGGAAAGAAGGGGCTTGAGATTTGAAATCTCCGAAGTCGAGAGACCTAAAGGAGATCTCGATCATTGATCCAAAATGGACATGCATCAGTGGATCCACAACTTCGGAATTATATGGATGGGGAGAACATGAAAATTATCGAAGGCAAATATCGATCGTTGATCATCAAGAGAAGTACGTGTCAGCTGATCTGAGATTTTGGAGAAATCTCACTTCAATGATTTCTAGTTGAAAGTTGAAATTTTCGAAGTCCAGAGACCCGAAGACAAATCTGGATCATTTATCATCAAGGGAAGTACATCTCAGCTGATCTGATTTTTCAGAGAAATCTCTGAAGTCTAAAGACCCGAAGGAGATCTCGACCATCGATCTGATGTCGGGTGCACTCTCAACCGTTGATCAAGATACAGTGGAAAGATAGTGTAAGTATAATATCCATAGACCCAGAGTAAAAAGTGGCCATCCATATCAACCATTGATTAAGTCCTGGTCATCAGATTAAGCCTTGTAAGAATAAAATCTAACGATTGATCTGTTTCGGTGAAATGAATGTAAACCTTTCGATCTGTTTGGGAATTCTGATTCATAAGTTTTGAAAGTTTTGAAACCTAAAATCTCCGAAGGGAAAAATGTTGAAGTTATGAAAGTCATCCATTTCAGGAGAATGAATCATGTCCATTGAATTGATAAAGTGCTCAAGCAATCGTTAAGCCTAGACGTATGCTCACCGCCAGTGACCACGTGAAGGAAGGGGCTTGGAAGCCAAAGAAGCCATAATTGACTCACTGTAACTTCTAGAATGAAGTGATTGTATCGGCTAGAGAACTCGAGGATCTGCAGGGTGATCTTCAGAGGAGCTGAATAGCCTCAAGGTAAATTCTAGTGGAATGAACACTGATCATAGAGATAATTGACAGATGGAAAAGTGTCGAAGTCTGTAACTACAACAGAGAGGATAAGCTCAACTGTGACAAAGAAGATGAAGTGTCACACTACCAGAGAAGGAAAATAATCTTAAGATAAGCCACTGATGACGAACATACTCAGTATAACCTCCAAATAATATGTTGAGTTGCATGGATGATTTGGTAGAGGATTTGGCATGATAAATATACACAGAATATAGAAGAGACAGTTGTTGTTGTTGAGTGTGATTCATGCAAGTAGAAGCAGGCTATGTGCAGTAGATGAAACTCACAGAAGAGGCATAGTACATAGAATAAACATGGCGCACATAGCATTAAAGGAAGAATAAAAGAAAGTGCGAGAGATGTCTTCATGAAGACACTAATGCAGGCAGAGCAGAGTAGTGTAGCATAACAGTGATGAGACTAGTAAGCCATTAATAAATACCGTATCACTGTGATAAATTTATGAAAAGAAAAGATTTATATTTCAAAGTGGTAGGGAGGTTCTAGGGAGGACTGTTGTCCTTAGAGTTTCAAGTAGGTTCTTGAACACAAGGAGTTGTAGCTTCCATCTGGTTTCAGCCAAAAAAACCAGGGTGGCAGGGTGGTGCAAGGGAGAACTATTGTTCTCTGTTATACAGGTTGGTTCCTGTGTAAATGGAAGTTGGTGCTTCCATCCAATTGGTGTTGGAACACTCAGGGATTTGGTTCGTCCTTCTAATGGGTGCTAGAGAAACCAGGGAGTTGGTTATTCCTTCTAGTGGGTGCTAGAGAAACTGGAGAGTTGGTCCTCTCGGCAAGTTACTGCTTGTAAAACAGAGGTGGTAGCCTCAAAAGGAGTTGGTGCTCATAAGAATGATAATGTACAGAAAATAAAGATTACTTATCATATCAGGGAGAAGAGGTTCTTACCTTTATGGTTTTCCTCACAAAATATATGTCTCTGTATATTTCATGTGTGTGATTGATGTTGAATAGTCTATTGTTTACTTCCCTGCATTATTGTGATCACCATTGTGTGTTCTGTAAAGAGATTAAAATGGGAATAATTGTTTAAGCACAGTAACAAATAATTCACCCCCCCATCTCAGTTTTCCAACACAATTCTCTCCCTTTAGGAAGAAGTGGTCTCCATTGCGTTGAGTTCCCCCATCAGGTGAGGAAACTTCTACTAGATTTGGCCTCGGGTGAGCCACTTTCCTTGGTGGAGGAGTTTCCCTTCCTTGACAACTCGATAAATCTAGATCCACTGCTAGCGAGTTCCCTTGACCTGTGTGTCCACTATCTGATCAGTGGATGCTTTTTCCATGCAGTCAGGGTTGAGCTATGTTGGTGTCAGTTGTTCTACAATCTCAGATGTGTCCAATAATGGGGGAAAATATGGTCGAAGGAGGTCCACATTGAATATTGGATGTAGACCAAGGAAGGGTGGAGTGTTGAGCTCAAAATCATTGCTACCCACAGCCTTGGTGGTAGTGTAAGGCCCATAATGAAGTGAGAGAAGATTATGATGGGGCCTGGTGAGACGCTCCTTTTGAAAATGTAACCAGACTTTGTCGCCAACATGAAACTGGTGTGGTAACCTGTGTTGATCATGGCACTTCTTGTACTTAGCATTGGATTTTTGCAAAATCTCCTGGACCTGTCAGTGGATGTGCTGAATCCGCTCAATAAATTTATGTCGATCACAGACTGATCAAGGGAAGAGTATGTTTGTATGGTGGAAAGAGGAAGTGCAACATCAATGGGTCCCAAGGGTTGGAATCCCAGACCCACCTCAAATGGGCTATGGATGGTGGAACTATGGACAGCCCTGTTGTAATTGTGTTGGACATATGAGAGACTCTCGTCCCATGTACGTGGATTCTTATAATTGTACATGTTCAGGATGTGCACAATCATCTGATTGATGACCTCTATTTGGCCATTTCTTTGGGGGTGGAAAGCAGTGGATATTGTGATCTTGGATTACAACACAGACTAGAGACTTGACAAAAAGGTGTTGAGGAACCTGGTGTCTCGGTTGGAGATGATGATCTGTGGTATCCCAAAATGTACCCACACTCGTTCGAAGAATATCTTATCCATATCTACCACTGTGACATTCTTCTTACAGGATGTGAGGATGGGCATCTTCGAAAATTGATCAACGGCCACAAACACACAGTCATTTCCCTTCTTGGTGGACGGAAATCCAGACATGTAATCCATTGAGATGGATTCCCAAGGCTTCTCGAGAATAGAAAGAGGGGTGTATAAGCCTTGCTTCTTGATGGTTGGATTTGCAATGGCACATGCAATGCAATATTTGATATAATTGTTGATGTCCCATCAAATTTTTGGCCAATAAAAATGTTTTTGAAGAATACCCACAGTTTTCTCCACGCCAAAATGTCCTGCCACTTGACTGTAGTGGGCTTCCCAAATTGAATTTGCACGCTAGCTTATAGGAACATAGAGATGGCCCATGTGGCATAAAGTTCCATCTTGAATGTGAAAATCAATGAAAATTCGCCTATACCCAAGAGCTGATAGGTGGTGGCAAAGTTCGGATCTTGCTGATAAAGTTGGGGCCACTCAGATGCTTCATGTCCATAGGAATGGAGCACAGTGGTGAGTGTAGCCATAGGAGGCTAACTGAGGCAGTGAGAGACACGATTGGAGATACATGTATTATAATTTATGTTGATATGGAACTTCTACAGGTAGGTGGACCACTTCTGATGGTGGTCATTCTACAATTTCCCTTGTGTGTGTATGAACTGCAGAGGCTTGTGATTAGTGTGTATGATCATCTATTTCCCTAGAATGTAATGTTTCCATTGACGACATGTTTGTACAATGGAATACATTTTCTTATCATAGGTGGGGTATTGTCAAATAGTATAGGAGAGTGTCTCACTATGGTATTCCACTGTATTCCCATGTTGAGTGAGAACTGCACCCACAATATAGTTAGATGCATCAGTCTCAATATCGAGTAATTGTTGCAGATCGAGTAAGGAGAGTACTGGATCTGAGCACAAGAGATGCTTTAGATCATCAAATACTCTTTTCTTCTCCTTCCCCCACACGAACTTGGCCCTACCACCACCCTTGTTCACCTGGTTGAGGGCCCATACAATATGGGAGAATACCAACACGAACCATTGGTAGAAGTTAGCTAGTCCCAAAAAGATCTGAAGCTTAGTTAGTGTGGTCGGGGCTGGCCATTCACATATGACTTGGATATTAGCTGGATCAACATGTAATCCATTCTCATCAACAATGTAGCCCAATTATTAGACCTTGTTCATTCCAAAAGAGAATTTTTCCAAGTTGGCATAAAGCTTGTGCTACCATAGAGTTCTCAAAACCTGTTGAATATGCCACATGTGATCCTCCCACATTCTGCTGAAGATGAGGATGTCATACAAATATACTACCAAAAAGGAGTTGGTGAAGGGTCTCAATACATCATCCATCAACCTCATTAAAGTGGCTGGTGCATTTTTTAAGCCAAAGGGAATGACTAGCCATTCACAGATACCTTCTTTAGACTTGAAGGTTGTCTTCCATACATCAGTTGGTTCGATGGGAAACTAGTGGTAGCCAGAATTCAAGTCAATATTTCTGAAGAAATGTTCCCCCTTGAGTTGGTCAAGAAGGTCATTAATCCTGGGAATGGGGTAGCGGTTTATGAATGTGATTTTTTTAAGGCTCTGTAATCAATGTAGAGTCGCCAAGTCTCATTGTTCTTCTGCACCAGTAAAATAGGGCTTCTGCAAGGGGAGGATATGGGTATGATATTCCCCTTTTGAAGAAGATCTCAGATCTAAAGCGTGATTTCATCATTCTCCATTAGCGAGCACCGATAGTCTTGTCCATTATGTATAGGTGCATCAGGGGTCAGACCAATTGAATGCTTGACTTGGCAGTGTGTCGGTACCCCTATAGGTGATGATGATATTTCTATATATTCTTCCATGATCCCATCCACTTGATTTTGCTACAAAGAGAGGCACTCTGTAGAGGCCACGGATGTGGCAGTGACCTTCTTCTTACAATGAGCATGGATCACAAAGAAGAAGAACTTCTTGGTCTATGAAATGACCTTAATGCATTTCTTAAGAGAGATTAAAGAAATAACATAGGTGACACTACCTCTAGGATCTTGTACAATTGTCTACCCAAAGTAATAATAACACTGTGGGGTCTAGACTCATACACATCATGATGCTTTCACAAATATGGTTTTCCTAAAAGAACATAAAAAACTTCAAGGGGATAATTATCACACAGTACCTCATATTTGAAAGGCTTTATGCAGTAGGGCAGATGACATTGTTGGCTGACATGAAGATCTCTTCCTTGGTGAAGCTAGCCAATGGTGTAGGGCTATGGGTGCGATGTCGTTGGAAGGTCCAGCCGCTTGATCAACTATTCTGAAATCAGGTTCTTATGATGATCGCTATCGGCAATGGAATGAAGCAAAGCCCCCTTGACCCACATCTGTGAGTGAAAGAGGCATTCCCCTTCCTCTAGTTCTTCTGGCTCACTTGGTTGGACTTTGGTGGTAGAGATAGTGGAACTAGGTTCAACATTGATAATCCAATTCCCTCCTTCAAAATTTGACTCAGAATCAGAATCGTCCTCTGTCTCGGAAGCCTTCATCTCGGCCACGACGAACTTCTTGGAGCGACATTCTTAGGTGTTTTTCCTGGGACGTTTATGGTACTCACACCATTTTCATGTGCCCTTATTCATCTTCTCATTTCCCTTATTGTGTTGTGGCTTGGAATGGTTGTCCTAAGGGAGACCATCTTGAATTGGTCCCTTTCTTTGTGGGTTGCGAATGCCTTTTCCCTACTTCGACTGTGAGGGGTTTGCAGATTCAAACTCTCGCCTTTTCTGCTTAAATTTATGCTCGATATTGACAATGTATCTATAAGTCGTTCCCAATGAGGCGATGTACTGGAAATACATTTATGTTTTAATGCATCTATGCAAACAACTACAGTATTTGAGCACCAAATGATGCTCAAAGTCTTTGATACCCAATTTGGTACATAGGGTATGGAAAATATTGGTGAAATATGGTACTGTCTAGTCCCTTTCTTGACATAGGGTGGTCCATCTGATGTATTATTCCTCGTAGCTTCCAACAAGGTAGTATTGTTCTTTTATGGAATCCCAAAAGGAATCCCATGTAGGGGCCACCAAAAACATTGTAGATTCCTCCACGGCCCTTTGCTCAGAGTAATTATCCCACCGGTATTTAACATTGAGAACAACCTTGAGGAGTGAAAAAGTGATCTTTTCCCTATTGAAAAAATTGTGGACTGAAAAATTTCCTTCGAGCAGATTCAACCATTTATCTACAACATCTACATATATCAGTCCTTCAAATAATGGAATATCAAAATTTACTTGTACCTTGAAGGGGGTTGCATGGCCGCTTGATGAATATGCTTCTTGTGTGGGAAGTCGTTGAAGGATCTACACGAAGTTGTCCATCATTTCATTCCTTTGTCGCGCAAGGGATTCCTCGAGAAACATTTTAATAGGATCTCCTACTCCATCATATTTCTTTTCATCCCCCATGGGTTGTTTTTAGGATTGGCATGACCGATCTTGTAATGGCTTGATTGGTTCGAGTCCCAAGTTCTTGTACCCAGATCTTGTCGAGGACATGCACAAAGAAAAATAAATGAATATCAGACCGCTCTGATACCACTTATTCAGATTTAGGAGTGGAACAAGCTAATTAACAAAGTAAATACAATAAACATAGAGATATGAAGAATAACATAAATATCCATTGAACAATATCTTCTATTAAATAATGAAATAGGTTGAAACTGTAAAACTACAGAACTAAAACACTTGCTCGAATGGTGGTAGCTATCTCTGAGAAGAGATGTGGCTTTTACGCACATTT
>ML829778.1:13708-31671 GCA_009831015.1 Picea engelmannii
AAAATCCTAGAGCGGGCCGCAATCGAAACCACGGTATTGCAAAAGGGATACGTGGCAAATGGTAGTGAATTGTGGGGAGAAAAGCAGTGTGGTCTAAAACCACTCTTGGCCACACCGCAATCACGTGCTTACGTGAGGTCATAGCCCGAGGTCACATGTGAAGGAAAGGTCCTAGAGAGGGGAGCTAGTGTCTGATATTTAAATTCTTCAAAGAGGACAAGAAAGAGCCCACGGGTTTGACAGAATCTGCACTTTGAAGGAAAGGGGACCTGTGTAAATTAGTTGGGGTCTAGCAAAGGTTGGAAGAGTTGATCTGACTCCTTAATCTGAATGATCCTAGACCAGGAGGTCGCGTAGCCCCGAGGGGAGAAGGGGGGTCTGCATCAAGTGGTATCAGAGCTTAGAATTTGTTTGCAGATCATAGACAAATGTGATAAGGTGAGAAGAGATAATCTGGTAACATCAAATGGTATCAGAAGCTTAATTTATCATGTGGACAATAGGTGAAGGAGGAGACAGAGTACTGATGCTCTATGCGAAGGATTGTTGCAAGTGTGCAACATCAAATTGAACAACCAGGTGAGCTGTAGGAAAAGTTGGAGATGCTCTGGGATGTAGAGTAATCCACAGACTTTCTAGGAGGGCAAGCAGAGGGTAAAAATGGCTACTAAAGGCCATGAACGTGGTTGGAGAGAAGGCCACAAGCAGAAAATAAAAATAGATATGGATCTGGAGCTCATTGAGGTAAGAGAAAGAATGGAGAAACTAACATTGAAGATGCAACATGAGGCAAAGGTACACTGGAGGTACAAATGGCCTCTGAAAAGGAAAGCGAAGTGGCCTATCCAGAAGTTGTTATCCAGAAGAAAACAACAAGTAGTGAGGAAATGGATGATTCATGCTGAAAACCTCAATGGCATAGAGGAGAGAGTGGTTCACATCTGCGAGACAGAAATTGGAAGGAACCTCAATAATGAGGAGGAGATGAGATCAACTAGATATCTCATGAACTGCTAGGAGGGCAGAGATAAATTCTTAGATTTCCAGATGGGCGATGAGATGGGATCCAAAAGAGATCTCATAGACTACCAGGAGGGAAGGAATGAAATACCAGATTGCTAGGTGAGCTTAGGAGAGGAGATGAGCTCAGAGGTGAGTTCATATCAGCAAGGAATGCTGGCAGAGGAGGATCAAAGGAGTGCTCTGGTCATTGGGGGATTCAAATATTCCTACCAAATAACCTAGCAGAGGCTAGTACAAGTGTTTCACATGAGGAAATAATGCAACATGAATCCAAGAAAGAGTCCAGGGGCTAAATGCTTTTAAATTTAACTGTGTCTGTGGTGCAGGTGCAACAGAGGAATGAAAACTATCAAAGAATGTCAAAGAGAAGGAGAAGGAGAAGACACTGATGTCTGCCCCAGTAGAAAAAGAGGAGCATTCAGATGAATTTCTCACTCAATGGAAGCAAGTGCTGAAGATGTTGGAGGATTGGTTGAACAATCCACAACCAAAAAACGATTGCCAGGGTGCAGTCATGCAAAGAGGAGGAGCATACTAGCATGAGGAGCAGTTGGAGGAAGCTGAAGTTGAACTAGCAGGATAACTGACAAAAGCTTGTATGTTAGAGGAGGAAGTTGAGCAACAACTCAGTGGCGAGACTGCAGAACTGGAGTCTGCAACAGAGTGGTCAACTAGTGCCACAGAAGATGAAGATAACATGAAGGGTCAGATTGATCAGATTGGTGAGGAGGAGAAAGATCACACATTACATTGTGCCCAAGAGATGGAGAAAGAAGAGCATTCGGTGGAGTTGCTCAAAAATTTTAACCATGGAGATGAACATGAGGCAACTGTAAAATTGGAATCTACAATAGAAGGAGATGAGCATTCAGAGGAATGGCTCAAAATTTTCAGCCCAGAAGCTGAATAGGAGATGACTGCAGAACTAGAGTTTGCAGTAGAAGAGGAATAAGACAACATAGATTTCACTAATCTGCGTGAATAACTGGAGGCCTTGGAGAAAAGGGTAAATATGCAGAGTCAGCACATCCAACAAGTTAAGTTGGAAACAAAAGGAGAAGAATTCCATTCTGGGGATCAGCTGGAAGGAGTTGGGAGTGCACCAACAGAGCTAACAGAAGTCAATCTGTTAGAGGGAATAGCTAGGCAACATTTCAGTGAGGAGGCTGCAGAACTTAAGTCTGTAGTGGAGTGGCAATTTGATGCCACAAGAGATGAAGTCAAATTGGGAGACTATATTGGTCTTCCCATTGAGATGTGTGATGAGAAGAAGGTGCATCAGAGCAGGCTGCAAAACAAGAACCAGCCCGTAGGCCAGCTGGACGAGGTGATTGAGGAGATAAGAAATCTGATGGTGAAGTTGAAAAAGGAAGTTGTCAACAGAGAAGGATGGGATAGAAGAGAACCTACAGGAGCAGTAGGGAAACAGGAGCAACAAATCAAAGGAGCAAGTGGAAAGCTCCAATTTCAGGTTTGGGATCCTGGAGGGTCTCAACAGCATGGCAGAGGGAGCCATGAGTAGGAGCTCATGATTTTTCCAGCAGTGGAGTATGATGCAGGAACATCGCCAGCAAGGCACACGTGGAGAGACAACTCAGCGCCCTAGCGCACCTTTTGAATTATTTGGAATCTTAACCGCTGGCGTTTCCTGCAAATCTTTTTGAACGGATTAAAAACTGAAGAAGATCAAAACGCTTGTGAGCTGAATGATCATGAGAAATCTGGGAGTTTCACTCCTAGAATTTAATGTAACAGAACTTAAGTAGTAGTTAGCTTCTTTAGAGAATAGAGGTAGTCGTAGGGAACCCTAGGAACCCTCTTGTATAAATAGAGGTATTGTATGCCCAAATGAGGTTGTTGGAGGAGTATTGTTACTGAATAGGAGGTAGCTGCAAGTTAGTTAGAAATCCTCAGAGGAGGAAATAGGAGATAGAATAGTTCTTTGACGGAGCTTGAGAGAGTTGAGACATTGTTACAGTCTAGCTTGCACATATTGTAGTCAGACATTCATCTTAATAAAAAGAAAGCAGTTTTTCCTGCATATGAACTTTCTGTGTGTTTATGTGTATCTGATGAATTTTATCTTTGTGTGTTTATGTATGTTGTAGATGTATGATAGATTTCATATGCAGTAGGAAGATATATTTCTCTATCTTTGTTGAGTTTGAAATATTGTTCTGGGTTCTTAGGTTGTGCAAGGAGTGCACAACAGAACATTGGAGGTTCTGTAGCCAACACAAGGAGTGCACATTTGAACTCTGTGGAGTCAAAAAGGAACGTTCCAGGAGGGCGCACTAGAGTGATAACAACGCAGGGAAGCCTCTAGGTTGTTGAATACCTTAGAGGAGAATCTATGCAGAGGAAGAACATAGAGACAGATTCACTGAGAACTCTACCAGGTGGGCATCGAGCATGTGCAAGTGTGCACAGAAGAACTCTCTATCGAGTTCAAAGAGAAGAGTATCAGAGGAAGGTACTCACATAGATGTTGAACACTTTGTAAATATTTTCAAGTGTGCATTCGGAAAAATTTTCCAAGAAGGCACAAGAATCCATTTAAGGAATAAAGGGACTGGAATCTTAGATCTGAGTAGGCAAAGGCTCAAGAGAGACAACACAAGGAGTGTGCACATAAGTGAATTTATTTCAAGCTCACAAGCTGAGGAGGAGTAGTGAAAGTGTGCACATAGAGCGCAAGCGTGCGCCAGAGCCAAGGTCAAATTTCTTTGTCAAAGCTCAGGAGGAAAAGCGAAGATGAGACCTAAGATAGTTGGGTTCGCAGGGGAAGGTTCAAAGACCACAACCTTTGAACACTTACAAAATTTCCCAAGTTCGGGATAACAAAGAAGCTTAGGAGGAGGAGCGACAACAACTATCAGATCAACTGAAGGAAGAGATCTGGACCGTCAGATCATGGTCCAGGATGAAGGAAGAATGCGCGAGGAGAAGGACAGATCCCATCCATCGAATCTGGGTGCAGAGGACCAACAATCGTTGGATCCAGGTAAAGTGCATGAGCCTTAACCCTTTGTGTGCATAGGAGAGTGGATTTGGCGAAGTCTCGAAGTATCGAAGTGAACATGGACTATCCATCATCAAGGTTGACAGGTGGTGTAAGATCCATAAATCCGGAGCAAGAGGACTTTAGATATTTTGAAGTCAAGGAGAAGGCTAAATCATTGAATAGTCGAAGAGTCGAAGTAGATCCCGATCGTTGGTCGCTAGGGTGGTACGTGTCAACAGATCTGAGACTTTGGGGAAAGTCACTTAGAAGGATTTCAAGTGTGGAGTGTGACAAACTCCCGAAGTCCCGAAGGTCGAAGTAGATCGCAATCGTCCGTTACGAAGGACACGTGGTGAGAGATCAGGAAGTTCAGAGGCCTAGTACTCTGAAAGGAAGTCGACGGGAGCAGAGAAGATCTGGACCGTCAGATCCAGAGGGATGCATGGTGGAAATCTGTCAACTTCGGGTGAAATCACTCTTGGAGGAACGAGTGTGCAAGAGTCTGAAACTCCCGAAGCCCAGAAATCCAAAGTGGATCGTGACCATCAAATCCAGAAAGACACGCATCGACATATTGTGTATTTCGGGTGAAAGTGCTCCGAGAGAAAGCGAGTGTGAATTTAAGACTTCCAAAGGTGGAAGTCCCGAAGTGGACCAGAGCCGTTGATTTGAGGAGGACGTGTGGCAAAATATTTGTCATTTCAAAGAAAAGTCACTCCGGGGGAAAAGGGAGTGCTTTGAACAAGAACTCTCGAAGGCTGGAGAGCAAAAGTTCATTTGAGTCGTCCGTTTGCTGAGGACAGGTGTCAGCAAATCTTCCACTTCGGAAGATAGCCATTTTGGGAAGAAGCAGACGTAGGAGTTTGAAACTCTTGAAGCCCGAAGCGCCAAAGTTAATCGTATCCCTCGATCCGAGGGAGACACACGCTGATAGATCGTGGAGTCCGGGTGAAAGAATCCCAGGAGAAAGTGAAGGAAGGAAGGGAGGTAGATCTCAGTCGTCAATCTAGAGGCAACACCCGAGATCACAAGATCAACGGTCATGCTTAATTGCGGGGACAGAAAATGATCGGACTTTAAAAATCCTAGAGCGGGTCGCAATCGAAACCACGGTATTGTCAAAGGGATACATGGAAAATGGTAGTGAATTGCGGGGAGAAAAACAGTGTGGTCTCAAACCACTCTTGGCCACCCCGCAATCACGTGCTTATGTGAGGTCATAGCCCGAGGTCACATGTGAAGGAAAGGACCTAGCGAGGGGAGCTAGTGTCTGATATTTAAATTCTTCAAAGAGGCCAGGAAAGAGCCCCCGTGTTTGACAAAACCTGCACTTTGAAGGAAAGGGCACCTATGTAAATTAGTTGGGGTCTAGCAAAGGCTCGAAGAGTTGATCCAACTCCTTGATTTGAACAATCCTAGACCGGGAGGTCACACAGCCCCGAGGGGAGAAGGGGGTTGTGCATCATTTATCCTAGGAGATGACCATATAGCCAAGATGGAAGGAATATAACTCTCTTTGGGGTTCTACACATTCCAGATATGGATAGAAACTTGATATTTTTAAGTAATATGAGTGATGCAAGCATGCATATTGTATTTGAAAAGGAAACATGTAAGATGGTTTGAGGAGAAGTGGTGTTGATGAGGGGATTTTGGATTTGAACTCTATAAAAGTTGTTGGAAAGAACCATTAATGATGGGTGCAATAGTTCTATTGTTCCCGAGGGTAGCAATAAAAAAGGAAAGACCCCTATTGTACCTACAATGTTATGGGATCAAAGACAAGGACATTTTGGATAGAATGTCCTTTGATCATTACATGGTAAAGGCATGGTCGAAGCTATGTCTAATTTCTCATTAGAATTTGATTTATGTGAACATTGTATATGGTGAACAAAATTGAGTAACATTCTCATCTAGGGCTATAATATCAAAAGGAATCTTGGAGTTAATACATAGTGATGTGTTTGGACATGTGTTTGTTCCATTTCTAGGTAAATATGTATACTACGTCTCATTCATATATTATTTATTAAGGAACACATGGATCTATTTCCTATGAAAAAAAATCCAAGGCTTCCAATAAATTTAAAGTGTTTAAGGTTGTTGTACAGAACCAAACATGGAAGAAAATAAAGGCGTTGAGGAAAGATAATGGTGGATGGTTCTATGGAAACGAGTTCAAGGAATTATGTATGAAGTATGGAGTTTGGAAATGTGTTTGTTCCATTTCCAGGTAAATATGTATACTACGTCTCAGTCATATATTATTTCTTGAGGAACACATGGATCTATTTCCTGTGAAAAAATCCAAGGCTTCCAGTAAATTTAAAGTGTTTAAGGCGGTTGTACAGAACCAAACATGGAAGAAAATAAAGGTGTTGAGGAAAGATAATGGTGGATGGTTCTATGGAAATGAGTTCAAAGAATTCTGTAAGAAGTGTGGAATAGTAAGGAAAAAGACTACTCCATACACACTTCAACAGAATGGAGTTGCGAAAAGAATGAAAAGGATGTTGATTGAAAATGAAAAAAGTATGCTTAGTGGTGTAGGGTTATCATATGAATTCTAGGTAGAGGTAGTGAATACTACATGTTACTCAGTAAATTGATCACCGACATTAGTGCTAGTTGAAAAAACTCTACGTGAGGAATGGACTAGTAAAAATCCCTCTCTTAAACATCTCATATTTTTTGGTTGTGATGCTTATGTGCATGTTCCAAGGGAAAATAAGAGTAAGTTGGATAATAAAGTTGAAATGTATCTTTATTGGTTATAAAGATGGTATAAAAGGTTATCAACTTTGGAACTTGGTAACAAAGAAGATTGTTTATAGTTCATTTTAGAGAGGTTAAAATTGTTTCCAAATTTTATAGTTTGAGTTGAAGGGTGAAGAATCTGACTCAATAGAAGAACATGAACCATAAGAAGAGTAACCTTAGACTGTATCCTTGAGGAGATTAGTTTGGGAAAGAAGGCAACCAGAAAGGTATACTCCACTTGATTTTCTTTCCAATTTTGTTCTATCTATTACTGATAATGATCCTATAACTTGTTGAGCCCTTTGCTTTGAAGACTGCCAAGTTTTGCGAATTTATAAAAGTTTTTCGGAACAATAGAACACAATAGCGAGAACTCCAAGTGGCATAAATCTAACTTCCAGTGCGCCAACAAGGAAAAAGAGTGATGCGCCAACTGAAGGAAGAAGTGGAAACTTCTAGAAGCTTCAAGCACAAAAAAAGACGAAGAAGAATCAAGAAACCAAAGGAGCGGAATCAAGAAACAACCAAGAAAATGATATAAATTGGGGAAAATGTAACAGTAAAGGGTTGGCATTTTTAGAATTGACATGTGTTTTGTTGTACCGTTTTGCTGATATTACGATGTTATATCAGTTTAGATGAGATTACTTCTCTAGGATCTATCTACCTAATGAACAACTAATTTTGGTTCTATTGTGTAAGTTGCAATATGAAAGACCTTCCCTATGTTCACCAGTTTGAGATATAATAATATAGAAAGGAGTATTTGGGCATACAAATTTTGTTGTGTTATGGATGAATGCTTGGTCTTCTTTTTGTGTAACCTGTTCTATGATGTGTAATTTTCATCTGCGACATTGTTTAACACACTTTGGTCATGTATGCACTTATCTATAGGTTACACAACATGGATTCATGAATGCCTAATCACGTTTAGACTTATGATAATAGGATTTGTCCCAATTAAGTATGAATATGAATTGTGATATGTCAGATTTGATGGTGTGTCCTACTTAACTCTCTTTATCACACAAAGTCTCAGTTACACTTCGGGTGAGACCTCCTTCCCTTGCAAAAGGTTGAATATGCCAGTGCATATAGAATACATCAATACCTTTATTGGTAACCTCCAAGAACCCCGATGTCCAATTATGTGCCAACAAATGGTTCTTTTTTCGGGACCTGAATTCTGAGCGAGTTTTTAGAGGATGCAACATCACATCTTTAAGTATGACATTGAAAGATGGTGGGAAATAAGGTGTGACGAGTTTATATTTCAAGAAACTGAGTTACGATAACAAATTTTGAGGGATGTGAAGGACATAGTCATCTATTATGAACCATGATCAATACAAAATCTTATGGATCTGATTCCCAGAGGAGGTCTACCAGTGGCTCGACCGGTTGCAAGAAGCGTCAGAATTTAAAGATCGTGTCAAGAAAATATTTAATTAGAAGATTGAGCGGCTCGCTTCTCTTCACAAGTTGGATCACCAGATTTTTCGAGTTGTGGAATTCTAGGTCCAAATTACCCTGGAAGGATACATCATTGAATTTTCTGCGGAAAATCACCAGTCATTCTCAAAGGAAGAAGAAGTATTTTATGAGGGAGCCTAAGGGAGATTACTAAGAGAAATTTCGGTGTGGATGAAGATCTTTCTAATGGAAGAAGGAATGTTACCAGTTCTTTTGGTTGAAATTTCCAAGCAAAACCCTTTGTGCATGAGGGGTAGGTGATTCAGGCGAGGATCCATGAGTTAGGATACATAAGTTATTTAGGTATGGGGGGTCGTCCTGAGAAGAGTTCCAAAGAAAAGTGGGATTAAAAGAGGGTTGTGGTGCTTGAAAAGCGACGGAGAGAGTAGATTTGAAAGTTGATGAAGAGGCCTGATCAATTGCGCAAGGAGATCAACCTCGAGAAGATTCATACAAGAGAGTTAGAGAAGTTGAAAGAGTAGCAGTTACGTGCAAGGTTGACCAACCAATGGTTGAACGAGAAGTGTGGAGAGAAATATGAGAGTTCTGGAGAGAGTAGACGAGATGGAGAAAATTCTAAAGAAAGAATCATGATCGAAGTCACCACCAAGGATCAAGACTCAGTTGTAACCTCTGAAGAATTTGCGGGAGAATCAACTCTTATAGCGCCTGGAGATGTGAATTATACTTCAAGACTTGATACGAGATGGACTCCTAATGCGACCCCCGAGGTGAAAGAATATCATCCCGGAGACATAGGAACCAACCTTAGATCTCCTATTCCCTCAGTGAAATATTCCAATACGGTAAATTCTACAATAAACTCTCCCTGCATAATTCATGTCATTTCTCCTCATTCTAGTCCAACCAATTCGAGTGGTATCAATAAAAATATTCTAGCAAGTTCTTTAGTGTTATTAAAACTAGGAAATCTAGGATTTATCTTGATAGGGTCCCCAAATCCTCCCATAGTGCATCAACACATCGAATCCCTCACATGATACCCAAAATTTTGGGGTAAATGGGACAAGGATGTGGAACAACATAGGTTCCTTTGTGAGGCTATCTAGTGATCTCGTGGAACTTTGGATGCTAGTAAACCAGTTGAGTTTCATACCACGTTAAGGGGACAGACACTAAAATGGTATATGAAATCTATCAAACCAGGGAATCCCCAGGGGCAACCATTCCCTTTACCACAAGTCAAAATTTGTTTATCGATGAATTTAAACTACCCCAATCCAAGCAACAAGCTCTTTCTAAATTGCGGGAAATGAAACAAAGATATGGGGAATATTCTTGGGAGTATAAATAAAGATTCAAAGACACGATAGGGAAATTAGCCAACCCCATTCACGAACACCACCAGTGGGAATGGTTCATTTAGGGACTTTTACCATTAAATTGGATTCCCTTAACCCAACAACGAATAACTACAATGGGGAAGCCCTAGAAAAATCCATGAAAAGTGAGGCGATGACGGGATATCTTGACAGCTTGCAGTTAACAAGACCACTCGATGACTATAATATTATGCAACTACAAGGCCATATTTCTGATCTGATTGATAAGATTCAAGAACTGACCACTCCTAAAGCAACCTGCCCACAAGTTTGTTGTACTGGTTGTTACACTAAGGGGTATACAATGATGGAATGTCCCATACTGAGGGGTGCAGGACCTCCTCTACAAACGATGACACCTCCACCAATAGGACCGTCTGGAGGAGTTGCGCAAGTTGTAGCTAAAACACTGTTCCATGGCCCTGTGCAGTACCATGCCTTCCCAAACCATTATGGTACTCATAATAGTGACTATTATGAAATCTGTTGTAGCCATGGGAACCCCCCTCGACATTTCCCAATCCTGCAAAAATACACCCCCGTTCCAAACAGTCTACTATGAATTATGTGGGTCACCTACTCACATCGCCAAATAGTGTCACACCCAGTATGCTCTTGCGGACATACTAGATCTGTCTGCATTTAGGGTTGATGAAGTTTCTCAATGATTTGGAGGAGGACATAATGGTGGTGGAGGTTTCCAAGGTGGACAAACTGATGGAAGAGGACCAACTCAGTGTTATAATTGTGATGAGCAAAGACATCTCGCTCGAGATTATCCTCTTCCGATACATCCTTGGTGTTCCCACTGTAGAAACAACACCCATGCCACCGAGGATTGTCCCGAGTTTATTGTGAAATGGGAGGATCGCGCAAGATAGTGAGGCACCAATTTGATAAATTCAAAGCCCCGAACTGTAATTGAAGAAAAGGAACCCAATATTAATATTATTACTAGAGGAGGAACAAGGACTGTTGTTGATGTTGACAACTCAAATCAAAGTAAGATCCGTAAGTAGGTACCAGAATATGTGAGATATGAACCCCTTGAACATAAACTGTTCTTTAAGGAAACTACTGAGATATTTCGACGGGTTTCTAATCCTGCAATACCGATACCTGCAGACTCAAGCCATGAGCCTCAACCTAAAATTGTAGAGTATTGTCTGGCACAGAGAGATCCTCCAGTGAGACCCCAATAGACTATCAAATTGTGGTTCCGCTTACTTTCTGATATTTTGGATGACGAGAAACTCACCAGGGAGTTGCAGAACAAGTTCAAGGGGATTTTAAGATTGAAGCGAACCCAAAATAGTTGATTGTTTCTCATCTTCTTGAAATACATACATGTCTGTTGCATTTGGATGCCCTGTGTAGCGCAGTAACTTGTAAAATTGTTGTTCACATATTCACCTCCATTATCTATTCTTAACCTTTGAATTTGATGTCCATATTTATTTTCTACAAGGGCCTTGTAGACCAAAAACTTGTCAAAAACTTTGATCTTAAGTTTTAATAAGTAAACCCAAGTACGTTTGGAAAAATCATCAATGAAAGTTAAGAAATAATTACACCTAGAAAAGTAAGGAGAAGAAAGTGGACCACACAAATCACTGTGAACACGCTGCAAAGGGCTTGAGGYGTGCCAAGAGGCACRTTTGTYAAAATTGTCTCGATGATGTTTKTCAAGAACACAACCGACACAAACACCATCTMTGCATGAAACCAGAGGAAGAATAATCATCATTTGTTGATTACATAGTTTCTTCAATGAGCRATAGTTTAAATGACCAAACCGCTCATGCCAAAGTTTGCTCAAGTCATCGCTATGAGCAACAAAAACTGATGAAAAATATGATGAACCAAAGTTTTCAAACTTGTACAACTTGGTAATATCATAAGCAATTCAAGTTGCAAGAACATGCTTAGGATCTTTTAGATCCTTGATTACAACTTGGTGAGGTGAAAACTCTAMRGTTTTACCTTCACTTGAATGAGTGATTTGATATATTGATAGAAGGTTACAAGAAAGAYTTGTAACACATAATACATCATTGAAATGACCATTATCTAMTTGAACTTTTCCAGATCCTACAACACTAAGAGATCTATCATCACCAACAGATATTTTCTTGGTGTTACATTCATTTAGAGCAGAAAATATGTYTTTATCCTTAGCCATATGATATGATGCTCYAGAATMAATAAGCCACTCATCAGAAGAAGAAGCAGAAATTGTATTGAAGGAGAAACCTGAAGCAGAAAGTGCATGTCCATGAGAAGAAGAAGAAGTAGTAGAATCAATATTGATGTTGTGCTTATTCATCGATGCTTCTAAAGATGCCATCTTCTTGAGACATTTGAACTCATCATGACCATCTTTATCACAAAAGTTGCAATGTCTGTCAGTCTTCTTATTTTTATATTTTTCTCCTTTGTCACCATTTGGAGATGAAGTTGTCTGAGTGGGTTTGGGACCCTTATGTTACTTGTTGTTGTGGTGAGGATGTTTCTTCTTGGGATTCTTGGGTTTATCTTTCTGTTGAGCGACTAAGTGTAATATTCCAGATATAAAAAAGTATGCATAATAGAAATAAATAGATAGAAATGGCAGATGAACAACAATATAACTAGAACAACACCACAATAATACCAAAATGATACCAGAATAACACTAGAAAGAGAACTTTGATTACTGAGAGAAATGTTCACTTGCCACTTCGAGGGGGAAACCTCCAACAGAGCAGAGTTCTATTACAATAATATACAAGACAAAATTTCTCATACCCTCGACTCTTATTTATACTAAATATGTCTATCAAAAGAACCATCTAGAGGAAGATCCTTCTAGAAGCGAAAGCTTCTATTAGGTATTCTTACATTGGACTTATTCTTCTTTATTTCTAGGCCTTATTAATATTGACCTTTATTACATGGAAATATATTATTCTACCTACGTGAGGGGTTAGGTCCCTAATATGCTCCCCCCCCCTTAAAAAAAACCTTATCGTCATGGCTTAAGATGGGGAAATTGCTGCAGAATGGTACCTAGTTCATAAGTGGCATTTGTTGGAGTTGTATATTTCCACTAGACTAACACTTCCTTGATGGTTCGCTGACGCAGACGACACTCACTCTGGTCCAAAAATGCTTGTGGTTGTAGCCAAATGGAGCCTTCTTCATCCAACTCGGGAAGGTTAGTTTGAGTTTGGCACTTAGTTCCAATCACCTTCTTTAAGCAGAAAACATGAAAAACTAGATGGATCTTAGAATGATTGGGAAAAACTAACTGATAGGCCACATGTTCCACACGCTTGAGAACGGTATAAGGACCATAAAATTTGGGCGTCAGTTTCTAACAATGGTTAGCCTTGAGGAAAATTTTCTTGTAAGGTTGCAGTCGAAGAAACACCTGATCCCCTTCTACAAATTGACGTTTAGAGCGACCTTGATCTGCTTGTTGCTTCATGCAATTATAGCCATGACCAAATTCTCTTTGAGGGTACGAAAACTAGCCTCTCGAACTATAAGCGTTTGGTCAACCTTCTGGACCTTAGAGACACCTAGAAAATATGAGAGAACTGAAGGTGGATTTTGTCCATATACTGCTTCAAAAGGATTCATGCGGGTATTTGTATGGTACAAAGTGTTGTACCACTATTCAGCTAGTGGTAACCATTGAGCCCACTGATTCTTCCTTTTCGATGCAAAACACCTTAAATATGTTTCCAAACATTTGTTGACAACTTCAGTTTAACCATTAGTCTGAGGATGATAAGTTGTGATGAGATGCAATTGGGTGCCTTGTAGCTTGAACAATTGTTGCCAAAAATTGTTGATGAAAGTTGGGTCGCGATCAGAAAAAATAGAATGCAGCATGCCATGAAGCTTAAAGACTTGATCCATGAAAAGTTGAGCCACAATGGAAGCTGTAAATGGGTGTTGAAGAGCGATAAATGAGCATACTTGGAAAGACAATCAAATACCACCATGATGACTGATTTATTGCATGATTTAGACAAACCTACAATAAAATCCATAGAGATATCCCGCCAAATAGCAGGTGGAATCGGAAGCAGTTGTAGTGTGCCAGGAGATTTGATTGTTTCTCCCTTGTTTCATTGACACGCATCCCATTCAGTCACAAAATTATGAAATTCTTTTTTCATACCATCCCAGAAAAAAGAACGTTTGACCCGGTCATAGGTTTTGGTAAACCCAGAGTGCCCAACTGTTGGTGTAGCATGAAGCTCAGAAAGTATCGTGGATTTAAGTTGTGATTGTTTACTTAAATACAAACGACCTTTGTATCGAACCTCATCATTGTGCCAAGAGTACCCTAGGGAAACTTGAGAATTGGACTGCAATTGTTGTATCATATGCGAACTTTTGGGGATTGTGTAGCCATTCCTGGTGAACATCTTGGAGCCAATCCGGTACAATGAAGGAGAGAGAAAAAAGGGACCCTTCATCTTCATATTTTCTGTAAAGTGCATCAACAACCACATTATCTTTGTCGTTCTTGTAAATGATCTCATAATCATAGCGAAAGAGCTTAGTCGCCCATTTTTTTTTCTCGGGGGAGGAAAGGCATTGGTCCAGAAAATACTTGAGGCTTTGATGATCTGTCTTTATTTGGAAGTGTTTCCCCAATAGATAACGGCGCCAAAGATCCACGACATGCAGAATAGCCAACATTTCCTTTTCATAGATTGATTTGCCCAAATTTTTCTCGTATAGTTGTTTGCTAGTAAAGACCAAAGGCCGACCCTCTTGCATAAGGAAAGTGCCAATTCCTTTCCCATAAGCATCACATTCCAGGAAAAAGGTCTTTGTGAAATCAAGAAGGGACAGGACTGGAGTGGTGCACATGGCCATATTCAGTGTTTGAACATCCTGAGCAGCTGCTGGAGTCCAAGTGAAAGAATTATTTTTAAGGAGTGCAGTGAGAGGTGACACAATCTTTCCATAAGTCTTAACAAACTTGCGATAATAAGTGGTTAAACCCAGAAATCCTCGCAAGCTTTTGAGAGTCTTTGGGTGAGGCCAATCTTGCATAGCTTCAATCTTTTTAGGATCCACCCTGACGCCGACCTTTCCAACAAGATGACCCAGGTACTCTACTTCTGAGGAACCAAAAGAACATTTAGATTGTTTGAGTAAAAGTTGGTGATGAGAGAGTAGATGGAGAACTCGATCCACATGAGCAAGATAGGATATCCAGTTTTTTATATAGATGAGGATATCATTGAAGAAAACTAATACAAAATGATGGAGAAAAGGACAGAAGACATGATTCATGAAGCTTTGGAAAGTGGAGGGAGCATTACACAAGACAAAGGGCATGAAAAAAAACTCATAGTGGCCCTCATGAGTTCTAAAGGCAGTCTTAGGAATGTCTGCCTCTTTCATATGGATCTGGTGGTAGCCCGAACGAAGATCAAGTTTAGTAAAGAACTGGGTGCCACTCGATTCATCCAGGAGGTCATCAATGACAAGAATGAGAAATTTTTCTTTAATGGTGAGCTTGTTGAGGGCGCGGAAGTCAGGACACATGCGGAAAGAACATTTTTTCTTAAGGACCATAACCAAAAGAGAAGAGTAGGGGTTCGTACTAGAGCAGACAACACATGCGTTGAGTAGTTCTTCAACCATTTTCTCAATTTCATTTTTTTGGGAAAAGGGGTGATGATAGGGACGGATATTGGGAGGAAGGATTCCTAGGAAAAGGGAAATGGAATGATCATGAACACCACAGAAAGGAGGGAATCCCTAGGGAGTGGAAAAAACCACTTGATGTTTAGAGAGGATGGATTAGAGGTCCTGCGACACAGAGGGTGTTTTAGTTGCTTGTATGGCATGGAGTTGGGAAATAATTCCAGAATGACCTTTTTTGAGCAGATTTTCCATGCGATGGGAACTAATGATCTCCGGGGAACTGATGGTGATGCCTTGGAACTTATATTATCTACCCTCCTAGTCTAATTGCATGGTTAATTCCTTAAAATCCATGAGAATGGGACCCAAAGTCCTTATCCATTCTGCACCCAACACAATGTCACAACCTCCCATGTCGATAACAAACATATGAGATTTCAGATGGTATTAGCCAATTTGGAGAAACACATTTTCACAACGCCCTCCACATTTCATGGACCCACCATTGGAAATCATGATTTGGAAATTATTGACTGCACAGATATAACAAGTAGTTTCTTGGGCAATGCAACAATGAATAAAATTATGAGTGCTTCCACTATCAACAAGTATGATGACCTTCCTATGCTTGATGTAACCAATTAGCTTGAGGGTTTGGGGAGCAGAGAAGCCAGTGAGAGAATTTAGGGAAATGACCGGTTCTACTTCAGGAGGGTCTGAGGGAGGGGTTATGTCAGTGGGTTTAGGTGACACAGACACAAGGGGAGCCTCAACATCCTCTTTCGAAACATCCTTCGAGATGGCCATAAAAATATTTTGTTCCTTACACTTATGTTCCGGAAAATATTTGTCATCACAATTATAACAAAGGCCTTTGAGTTGGCATTCATCCATTTCGGCCCGGGTCAATTTTTAGATCTTCAGTGGAGTAGAAGGAGGAGTGGGAGTTACTGGTTGAGTGTGAGGAATAAAGGAGGGTTTGCGGTTTTGACAAGAGACAACCTGTTTTGATTCCTTAGCTATTTTAGTAATGTCCACCCAACTCTGAGGCCGATCCATGAGGACATGAGCAAGAATCTCATCCTTGAGGCCACTGATAAAGCATTCTCGGAAAAAAGCATCAAACATGCCCTTTGTACGAAAAGTCAGTCGCTCAAAAGAAGCTATAAAGTCTTTCACTGTTCCATATTGTTTCAACTTTGTCAAGTAGCCTAAATGGTTGGTGTCAGTTTCAAAGCATTCATAAATCTCTGCCACAAAGTGTGTTCAAGCCACATACCCTTGGCGAACATTTTTTCTCCATTGCCACCATTGCCAACATTCTTGATATAGATGGAGAACACCATACCGTAGTTTGGCCAACTCATCCGTAATGCCATACAAAGATAAATAATGTTCCATTTGAGTTGCCCAGCCAGTGGGATCCGATCCATCAAATTTGGTCACATCTACACGCGGAAGGCGTAGGTCACACTGAAAGTGATGGCACTGAAAATTCTAGGAATGAGAGAAATTTTCACCTTCAGTATGCAAAGGTGGGTCAGATAAGGGAAGATCTATAGGGATATGCAACTTGGCGTTGATCATCGTAGTGATAGATTCAAGATGGGTAGTAATGTCTTATTTGAGCTCTTGTTTGAGTTTCAAGATTGAGGCGACGATGGAGGAATTCATATTTTGATTGATGGTGACAATATTAGCACTGAGTTGTCGCACTTCTTGTTGGGTTTATGTGAAATTAGAGTGAAAGGTAGTGAAGTGAGCTTCCAAGTCTTGGCTACGGGTATGGGCCATGATGACGAGGGAAAACAAAAAGGGGCGGTTGGGACCACACATAAAATGGGTTATGGGTGAAGTGTATCACAACAATCAGGGCGACGAGTTGAATCCAATGGGGTAAAGGCCAAATAAGGGTATTGGAAGGGGGTCAGGTCCACAAGAAATTTTTTTTGTTGAAAAATGATAGGTATGACTGCGATAAGGGAGAAGAGAGAAATACAACGTAATACGTCTCAAATAATGGTGCAAAAAGGATCCTGCGGAGTTATACTCCAATCTAAAGAATACTGTAGTGATGAAATGCCCAAATGCTTAACAGGAATAAATGTGTAGTAATTTCCCAACTCGAATGCAGGAGACACAGTTGCGTCGCAATAGATCTTGTTTGTTCTATTTTTGTTTCCATCCTAAGGGTTAGGTATTCAAGGGTTCTACAGACAAGGGTTTTCCCTGTGCTATAGATCTCTGATATACGTGCAGGGTCCAATAGTAGTACTCGGCCCAATATCTCAGGGCGACAACTAAGGAGGCTAGATCGTGCCCTTAGTTGTACTACCCGACTGCCCAGGTATTAGAGAGTATCTTCTCGAGTGTTGTTCTCGGTGGAACTATAGCAGTCAAGCGACCAATCAATTTATCTATGGAGGGATTCAAGAGATCTAGGATGATCCGTATACAGGTGATGTTTGATGCGCTACCACTCAAAGGGGTACCAACAAGGGTTACAAGGGTGGCCAACAGATGTGCGCTTAAGTACCACTTGTATTTCCTACGTGTATGAATCCCTGACTGCGGTTTTATGTGCGTAATGACAGATCTATATAGCTTAAAGACGCCGGAATACATCTCTACTCTGGAAAAAAAATTAACCCACAGTTTTCTTCTGAGGAAGGTGTTCTGATAGCACTTGTAATATT
>ML829778.1:31721-43379 GCA_009831015.1 Picea engelmannii
ATATATATATATATATTATTAAAGTTTTTAGTGGTTAGAAAAATATATTTATTATTATATAAGTTAAAAGAAATACAAATTCATATGTACAATTTACTTGTTTATTTTAATTTTTTTTTATGATTCAGTACAAGTACAATAGACAATTTTTTTTTTAATATGAATAGAGTTACAAAATAAATAAAAATTATCATTCATTAACAAATTTTGCTATTATTTAGTTTTTTTATGATTCAGTACAATAGATAAAAATATTATTTTTTTAATATGAACAGAGTTAAAAAAAAAAAATTACCATTCATTAACAAATTTTGCTATGATTTTTCATTCAAATTTTAACCACATAATTTGAAAATAATGAGAAAAAGATGTTGAAATATGATAAAATTATTAAAAGGTGGGGAAAGAAAAATGATGAAAGTTGTTTTAATAGTGGTTTTCTTTCTTTTTAGATAAATATGTTTTAATTTTAAATTGTTAATATCCACTTTAGTATTGGGAGACCAAAGTTTGCCATAAATCAATCATGATATTTAATTTATTATTTAGATATTTGAATGTTTTATATTTAATATGAAAATAATGTAGTAAAGGATATTGACTTGTGTTTAAAAAGATATAAAGAAAGATATTGAAAAGTGTTTTAATGGTTTTTTTTAAGTTTCTCTACAAATTTTTTGAGTATATAAATAAAATTTTAAAGTAGATTATTTAATTTTGTTTATCAAATTTCTTAAGGTTAAGTTTTTTTTTTGGAGTGTTTATCAAATTTTAATTATTTTTTAATGATTTTAATTTATCATATAAAGAGTTTGAACACCTTGACAACCTAACATGAAAATAATGTAGCACCACTAAAGATTTTACTATTTATTATGAATTTTGATTCATTATCTAGAGAGATTGGAAGTTGACAACCTAATTGTTGTATATGTGTTATATCCTTTGCAGGTAGGCTTAGTCACAATCTAGCAAGGGTTTGGAGGTTGACTCCCAAATGAATGGGGTTTTAGGGAGGATCCACCCCACTGGTTGAGGGGGCATGGGGGAAATTGGGCCCCAAAAGAAATTATTTTGGGACTCCAATATGCATTATTTTGGGCAATGGTTTTAGCTCATTGTAAACTAATTACGGTTAAGGATTTAGGGTTGTAATCTAATCCAAGTTAATGGATTACGGTTTTGAATGTCGTGGAATACCTAAATATTATATAGTGAACAATTAAGTTAATACAATAAGATAAAGAAAAGTGCATTTTTCGGTTAGGTTGGTTTTCCCAAGGTAAATTTKTGTGTACTCTGTGTGTGTGCCATTGTTATTCTTATGTTTTATATTATGTTTTATATTATGCTAATATTATTTTTCTTGCACAGGTTTATCAAAATCTTCATTCAGTATCAAATTGAGGTTATTGGATTTAGGGGGATGCCTTTGTTACTAGGGGTTTAGCTCATTCTATGAAGGAAAAGGGTATCTTGGGTCTGTAATAAACTCGTTCTTGAGTAGGAGCTTTGTGCAATGAATCTTGTGTAAAGAATAATGGAAATCAATTCAAGAAAAGAAATAAAGGTGTTTAACAGCTAGATTGAGTTATGGAAGCTAAAGATGGAAGATCTTCTTGTAGATAGAGAACAATGGGTAGTTGTGGATCCATGTACAAAACATATTATTATGCCAAAAGAAGATTTGGAAATGCTAGAATGAAAGGCAAGAAGCACGATTTGACTCTGCCTCTTAGATTCAGTGTTATTGAATGTCTCTGGAAAAGACAATCCAAAGGAGCTATGGGACAAGTTAGGGAATTTGTATCAATCAAAGTCCTTAATAAACAAGTTGTTTCTTTGAAAGAAGTTGCATCAACTTAGGATGGACGATGGCGACCCCTTGGTTGAACATATAAATTTCTTCAATACTCTGATAAGTCAACTTGTCTCTATTGATATTAAAATGGAGGAAGAAGATAAGTGTATTACCTTGGCATGTTCTTTTCCAGGCACTTGAGATAATTTGATTGTAGCAATTGGTATACTACTCAATCCACATTAAAGGTTGATGATGCAGTTGCATCCTTGTTATCAGAGGAAATGAGGAGAAAATCCATGGAGGGTGTGTCCAAAGATGTTTCATCTGTAAGAGGCCATCTCCAAGAGAGTAAAAACAAGTCTTCAGAGGGGTGAGGATATAAATCTAGAGGTAGATCTAATTCTTCAAGACAATCTATACGAAAATGCAATAAATGTGGTAAATCTAGGCATTATAAAAAAGATCATAGATCTAAGGATGTTGATAAAAGTAAGGGATTTAATGATGCCCCTTCCACATAAAAGAAAACCTCCATGGAAAAAGGAGGTGATGTTTACTTGGCATCTACAAGTACACAGTTAGATCATGATGTATGGTTGATTGACTTGGGTGTCTCATTTCATATGAATCCTCATAGGGAGTGGTTCAAGTGAATATCAAAAGTATAATGGAGGTGATGTTATTGATGCAGGAGCATCGTCAGCAGGGAACACGTGGAGAGACAACTCAACGCTCTAGCGTGCCTTTTGAATTATTTGGAATCTTAACCTCTGGTGTTTCCTATAAATATTTTTGAACGGATTAAAAACTGAAGAAGATCAAAACGCTTGGGAGCTGAATGATCACGAGCAATCTGGGAATTTCATTCCTAGACTTTAATGTAAATAAACTTAAGTAGTAGTCAACTTCTTTCGAGAATAAAGGTAGTCAGAGGGAACCACAGGAACCCTCTTGTATAAGTAGAGGTATTGTATGCCCAAATGAGGCTGTTGGAGGAGTATTGTTACTGAATAGCAGGTAGCTGCAAGTTAGTTAGAAATCCTAAGAGGAGGAAATAGGAGATAGAATAGTTCTTTGAGGGAGCTTGAGAGAGCTGAGACGTTGTTACAGTCTAGCTTGCACATATTGTAGTCAGACATTCATCTTAATAGAAAGAAAGCAGTTTTTCCTGCATATGAACTTTCTGTGTGTTTATGTGTATCTGATGAATGTTATCTCTGTGTGTTTATGTATGTTGTAGATGTATGATAGATTTCATTTGCAGTAGGAAGATAGATTTCTCTATCTTTGATGAGTTTGAAATATTGTTCTGGGTTCTTAGGTTGTGTAAGGAGTGCACAATAGAACATTGGAGCTTCTGTAGCCAACACAAGGAGTGCATATATGAACTCTGCGGAGTCAGAAAGGAACGTGCCAGGAGGGCGCATCAGAGTGATAATAATGCAAGGGACGCCTTTAGGTTGTTGAATACCTTAGAGGAGAAACTGTGCAGAGGAAGCACAGAGAGACAAAGTCACTGAGAAATCTGTAGAGCTCTACCAGGTGGGCATTGAGCAGGTGCAAGTGTGAATAGAAGAACTCTATGTTGATTTCAAAGAGAAGAGCATCAGAGGAAGGTACTCACAAAGATTTTGAACACTCTGTAAAGCTCTGCAAGTATGCATTGAGAAAAATTTGCCGAGAAGGCACAATAATCCCTTTAAGGAATAAAGGGACTAAAATCTTAGAACTGAGTAGGAAAAAGCTCAAGAGAGACAACACAAGGAGTGCGCGCAGAAGTGAATTTATTTCAAGTTCACAAGTTGAGGAGGAGTAGTGCAAGTCTGCACGTAGAGTGCAAGCATGCGCGAGAGATGAGGTCAAATTTCTTTGTCAAAGCTCAAGAGGAAAAGCGAAGACGAGACCCAAGATAGTTGGGTTTACAGGGGAAGGTTCAAAGGCCACAACATTTGAACACTTACAAAATTCCCAAGTCCAGGAGAACAAAGAAGCTCAAGAGGAGGAGCGACAACAACCGTCAGATCAATTGAAGGAAGAGATCTGGACCATTAGATCAGGGTCCAGGAGGAAGGATGAATGTACAAGGAGAAGGACAGATCCCATCCATCGAATCTGGGTGCGAAGGACCAACAATCGTTGGATCCAGGTAAAGTGCACGAGCCTTAACCCTTTGTGTGCACAAGAGAGAGGATTTGGCGAAGTCCCTAAGTCCCGAAGTGAACAGGGACTGTCCATCGTCAAGGTTGACAGGTGGCGTAAGATCCATAACTTCGGAGCAAGAGCACTTCGGATATTTTTAATTCAAGGAGTAGGCTAAATCGTTGAATAGCCGAAGAGTCGAAGTATATCCTAACCGTTGGTCGCTAGGGGGGGTACATGTCAACAGATTTGAGACTTCGGGGAAAGTCACTTCGGAGGATTTCAAGTGTGGAGTGTGACAAACTCCTGAAGTCTCGAAGGCTGAAGTAGATCGTAACCGTCCATTGCGAATGACACGTGGTGAGAGATCATGAATTTCAGAGGCTTAGCACTCCGAAAGGAAGTCGACGATAGAGAAGAAGATCTCGACCGTCAGATCCAGAGGGACGCGTGGTAGAAATCCGTCAACTTCAGGTGAAAGCACTCCGGGAGGAACGAGTGTGCAGGAGTCTGAAACTCTCGAAGCCCGAAGAGCCGAAGTGGATCGTGACCGTCAGATCCAAAAAGACACGCATCGACAGATCGTGTATTTCAGGTGAAAGCGCTTCGAGAGAAAGCAAGTGTGAAGTTGATACTTTTGAAGGCCAAAGTCCCGAAGTGGACCAGATTCGTTGATTTAAGGAGGATGCATGGAAGAAGATCTATCATTTCGGGAAGAAGCAGGCACAGGAGTTTGAAACTCTCGAATCCCTAAGAGCCGAAGTGAATCATAGCCCTCAATCTGAGGGAGACATGCACCGATAGATCATGGATTTCGGGTGAAAGCATCCCGAGAGAAAGCGAAGGAAGGAAGGGAGGTAGATCTCAGTCGTCGATCCAGAGGCAACGCCCAAGATCACAAGGTCGACGATCATGCTTAATTACGGGGACAGAAAATGCTCGGACTTTAAAAATCCTAGAGCGGGCCGCAATCGAAACCACGGTATTGCAAAAGGGATACGTGGCAAATGGTAGTGAATTGTGGGGAGAAAAGCAGTGTGGTCTAAAACCACTCTTGGCCACACCGCAATCACGTGCTTACGTGAGGTCATAGCCCGAGGTCACATGTGAAGGAAAGGTCCTAGAGAGGGGAGCTAGTGTCTGATATTTAAATTCTTCAAAGAGGACAAGAAAGAGCCCACGGGTTTGACAGAATCTGCACTTTGAAGGAAAGGGGACCTGTGTAAATTAGTTGGGGTCTAGCAAAGGTTGGAAGAGTTGATCTGACTCCTTAATCTGAATGATCCTAGACCAGGAGGTCGCGTAGCCCCGAGGGGAGAAGGGGGGTCTGCATCAAGTGGTATCAGAGCTTAGAATTTGTTTGCAGATCATAGACAAATGTGATAAGGTGAGAAGAGATAATCTGGTAACATCAAATGGTATCAGAAGCTTAATTTATCATGTGGACAATAGGTGAAGGAGGAGACAGAGTACTGATGCTCTATGCGAAGGATTGTTGCAAGTGTGCAACATCAAATTGAACAACCAGGTGAGCTGTAGGAAAAGTTGGAGATGCTCTGGGATGTAGATTAATCCACAGACTTTCCAGGAGGGCAAGCAGAGGGTAAAAATGGCTACTGAAGGCCATGAACGTGGTTGGAGAGAAGGCCACAAGCAGAAAATAAAAATAGATATGGATCTGGAGCTCATTGAGGTAAGAGCAAGAATGGAGAAACTAACATTGAAGATGCAAAATGAGGCAAAGGTACACTGGAGGTACAAAT
Organism: Picea engelmannii; assembly: GCA_009831015.1. Taxonomy (NCBI): domain Eukaryota; kingdom Viridiplantae; phylum Streptophyta; class Pinopsida; order Pinales; family Pinaceae; genus Picea; species Picea engelmannii. The sequence continues at coordinate 37,428 of ML829778.1, forward strand.
GGCCTCTGAAAAGGAAAGCGAAGTGGCCTATCCAGAAGTTGTTAGCCAGAAGACAACAACAAGTAGTGAGGAAATGGATGATTCATGCTGAAAACCTCAATGGCATAGAGGAGACAGTGGTTCACATCTGCGAGACAGAAATTGGAAGGAACCTCAGTAATGAGGAGGAGATGAGATCAACTAGATATCTCATGAACTTCCAGGAGGGCAGAGATAAATTCTTAGATTTCCAGATGGGCGATGAGATGGGATCCAACAGAGATCTCAAAGACTACCAGGAGGGAAGGAATGAAATACCAGATTGCTAGGTGAGCTTAGGAGAGGAGATGAGCTCAGAGGTGAGTTCATATCAGCAAGGAATGCTGGCAGAGGAGGATCAAAGGAGTGCTCTGGTCATTGGGGGATTCAAATATTCCTACCAAATAACCTAGCAGAGGCTAGTACAAGTGTTTCACATGAGGAAATAATGCAACATGAATCCAAGAAAGAGTCCAGGGGCTAAATGCTTTTAAATTTAACTGTGTCTGTGGTGCAGGTGCAACAGAGGAATGAAAACTATCAAAGAATGTCAAAGAGAAGGAGAAGGAGAAGACACTGATGTCTGCCCCAGTAGAAAAAGAGGAGCATTCAGATGAATTTCTCACTCAATGGAAGCAAGTGCTGAAGATGTTGGAGGATTGGTTGAACAATCCACAACCAAAAAACGATTGCCAGGGTGCAGTCATGCAAAGAGGAGGAGCATACTAGCATGAGGAGCAGTTGGAGGAAGCTGAAGTTGAACTAGCAGGATAACTGACAAAAGCTTGTATGTTAGAGGAGGAAGTTGAGCAACAACTCAGTGGCGAGACTGCAGAACTGGAGTCTGCAACAGAGTGGTCAACTAGTGCCACAGAAGATGAAGATAACATGAAGGGTCAGATTGATCAGATTGGTGAGGAGGAGAAAGATCACACATTACATTGTGCCCAAGAGATGGAGAAAGAAGAGCATTCGGTGGAGTTGCTCAAAAATTTTAACCATGGAGATGAACATGAGGCAACTGTAAAATTGGAATCTACAATAGAAGGAGATGAGCATTCAGAGGAATGGCTCAAAATTTTCAGCCCAGAAGCTGAATAGGAGATGACTGCAGAACTAGAGTTTGCAGTAGAAGAGGAATAAGACAACATAGATTTCACTAATCTGCGTGAATAACTGGAGGCCTTGGAGAAAAGGGTAAATATGCAGAGTCAGCACATCCAACAAGTTAAGTTGGAAACAAAAGGAGAAGAATTCCATTCTGGGGATCAGCTGGAAGGAGTTGGGAGTGCACCAACAGAGCTAACAGAAGTCAATCTGTTAGAGGGAATAGCTAGGCAACATTTCAGTGAGGAGGCTGCAGAACTTAAGTCTGTAGTGGAGTGGCAATTTGATGCCACAAGAGATGAAGTCAAATTGGGAGACTATATTGGTCTTCCCATTGAGATGTGTGATGAGAAGAAGGTGCATCAGAGCAGGCTGCAAAACAAGAACCAGCCCGTAGGCCAGCTGGACGAGGTGATTGAGGAGATAAGAAATCTGATGGTGAAGTTGAAAAAGGAAGTTGTCAACAGAGAAGGATGGGATAGAAGAGAACCTACAGGAGCAGTAGGGAAACAGGAGCAACAAATCAAAGGAGCAAGTGGAAAGCTCCAATTTCAGGTTTGGGATCCTGGAGGGTCTCAACAGCATGGCAGAGGGAGCCATGAGTAGGAGCTCATGATTTTTCCAGCAGTGGAGTATGATGCAGGAACATCGCCAGCAAGGCACACGTGGAGAGACAACTCAGCGCCCTAGCGCACCTTTTGAATTATTTGGAATCTTAACCGCTGGCGTTTCCTGCAAATCTTTTTGAACGGATTAAAAACTGAAGAAGATCAAAACGCTTGTGAGCTGAATGATCATGAGAAATCTGGGAGTTTCACTCCTAGAATTTAATGTAACAGAACTTAAGTAGTAGTTAGCTTCTTTAGAGAATAGAGGTAGTCGTAGGGAACCCTAGGAACCCTCTTGTATAAATAGAGGTATTGTATGCCCAAATGAGGTTGTTGGAGGAGTATTGTTACTGAATAGGAGGTAGCTGCAAGTTAGTTAGAAATCCTCAGAGGAGGAAATAGGAGATAGAATAGTTCTTTGACGGAGCTTGAGAGAGTTGAGACATTGTTACAGTCTAGCTTGCACATATTGTAGTCAGACATTCATCTTAATAAAAAGAAAGCAGTTTTTCCTGCATATGAACTTTCTGTGTGTTTATGTGTATCTGATGAATTTTATCTTTGTGTGTTTATGTATGTTGTAGATGTATGATAGATTTCATATGCAGTAGGAAGATATATTTCTCTATCTTTGTTGAGTTTGAAATATTGTTCTGGGTTCTTAGGTTGTGCAAGGAGTGCACAACAGAACATTGGAGGTTCTGTAGCCAACACAAGGAGTGCACATTTGAACTCTGTGGAGTCAAAAAGGAACGTTCCAGGAGGGCGCACTAGAGTGATAACAACGCAGGGAAGCCTCTAGGTTGTTGAATACCTTAGAGGAGAATCTATGCAGAGGAAGAACATAGAGACAGATTCACTGAGAACTCTACCAGGTGGGCATCGAGCATGTGCAAGTGTGCACAGAAGAACTCTCTATCGAGTTCAAAGAGAAGAGTATCAGAGGAAGGTACTCACATAGATGTTGAACACTTTGTAAATATTTTCAAGTGTGCATTCGGAAAAATTTTCCAAGAAGGCACAAGAATCCATTTAAGGAATAAAGGGACTGGAATCTTAGATCTGAGTAGGCAAAGGCTCAAGAGAGACAACACAAGGAGTGTGCACATAAGTGAATTTATTTCAAGCTCACAAGCTGAGGAGGAGTAGTGAAAGTGTGCACATAGAGCGCAAGCGTGCGCCAGAGCCAAGGTCAAATTTCTTTGTCAAAGCTCAGGAGGAAAAGCGAAGATGAGACCTAAGATAGTTGGGTTCGCAGGGGAAGGTTCAAAGACCACAACCTTTGAACACTTACAAAATTTCCCAAGTTCGGGATAACAAAGAAGCTTAGGAGGAGGAGCGACAACAACTATCAGATCAACTGAAGGAAGAGATCTGGACCGTCAGATCATGGTCCAGGATGAAGGAAGAATGCGCGAGGAGAAGGACAGATCCCATCCATCGAATCTGGGTGCAGAGGACCAACAATCGTTGGATCCAGGTAAAGTGCATGAGCCTTAACCCTTTGTGTGCATAGGAGAGTGGATTTGGCGAAGTCTCGAAGTATCGAAGTGAACATGGACTATCCATCATCAAGGTTGACAGGTGGTGTAAGATCCATAAATCCGGAGCAAGAGGACTTTAGATATTTTGAAGTCAAGGAGAAGGCTAAATCATTGAATAGTCGAAGAGTCGAAGTAGATCCCGATCGTTGGTCGCTAGGGTGGTACGTGTCAACAGATCTGAGACTTTGGGGAAAGTCACTTAGAAGGATTTCAAGTGTGGAGTGTGACAAACTCCCGAAGTCCCGAAGGTCGAAGTAGATCGCAATCGTCCGTTACGAAGGACACGTGGTGAGAGATCAGGAAGTTCAGAGGCCTAGTACTCTGAAAGGAAGTCGACGGGAGCAGAGAAGATCTGGACCGTCAGATCCAGAGGGATGCATGGTGGAAATCTGTCAACTTCGGGTGAAATCACTCTTGGAGGAACGAGTGTGCAAGAGTCTGAAACTCCCGAAGCCCAGAAATCCAAAGTGGATCGTGACCATCAAATCCAGAAAGACACGCATCGACATATTGTGTATTTCGGGTGAAAGTGCTCCGAGAGAAAGCGAGTGTGAATTTAAGACTTCCAAAGGTGGAAGTCCCGAAGTGGACCAGAGCCGTTGATTTGAGGAGGACGTGTGGCAAAATATTTGTCATTTCAAAGAAAAGTCACTCCGGGGGAAAAGGGAGTGCTTTGAACAAGAACTCTCGAAGGCTGGAGAGCAAAAGTTCATTTGAGTCGTCCGTTTGCTGAGGACAGGTGTCAGCAAATCTTCCACTTCGGAAGATAGCCATTTTGGGAAGAAGCAGACGTAGGAGTTTGAAACTCTTGAAGCCCGAAGCGCCAAAGTTAATCGTATCCCTCGATCCGAGGGAGACACACGCTGATAGATCGTGGAGTCCGGGTGAAAGAATCCCAGGAGAAAGTGAAGGAAGGAAGGGAGGTAGATCTCAGTCGTCAATCTAGAGGCAACACCCGAGATCACAAGATCAACGGTCATGCTTAATTGCGGGGACAGAAAATGATCGGACTTTAAAAATCCTAGAGCGGGTCGCAATCGAAACCACGGTATTGTCAAAGGGATACATGGAAAATGGTAGTGAATTGCGGGGAGAAAAACAGTGTGGTCTCAAACCACTCTTGGCCACCCCGCAATCACGTGCTTATGTGAGGTCATAGCCCGAGGTCACATGTGAAGGAAAGGACCTAGCGAGGGGAGCTAGTGTCTGATATTTAAATTCTTCAAAGAGGCCAGGAAAGAGCCCCCGTGTTTGACAAAACCTGCACTTTGAAGGAAAGGGCACCTATGTAAATTAGTTGGGGTCTAGCAAAGGCTCGAAGAGTTGATCCAACTCCTTGATTTGAACAATCCTAGACCGGGAGGTCACACAGCCCCGAGGGGAGAAGGGGGTTGTGCATCATTTATCCTAGGAGATGACCATATAGCCAAGATGGAAGGAATATAACTCTCTTTGGGGTTCTACACATTCCAGATATGGATAGAAACTTGATATTTTTAAGTAATATGAGTGATGCAAGCATGCATATTGTATTTGAAAAGGAAACATGTAAGATGGTTTGAGGAGAAGTGGTGTTGATGAGGGGATTTTGGATTTGAACTCTATAAAAGTTGTTGGAAAGAACCATTAATGATGGGTGCAATAGTTCTATTGTTCCCGAGGGTAGCAATAAAAAAGGAAAGACCCCTATTGTACCTACAATGTTATGGGATCAAAGACAAGGACATTTTGGATAGAATGTCCTTTGATCATTACATGGTAAAGGCATGGTCGAAGCTATGTCTAATTTCTCATTAGAATTTGATTTATGTGAACATTGTATATGGTGAACAAAATTGAGTAACATTCTCATCTAGGGCTATAATATCAAAAGGAATCTTGGAGTTAATACATAGTGATGTGTTTGGACATGTGTTTGTTCCATTTCTAGGTAAATATGTATACTACGTCTCATTCATATATTATTTATTAAGGAACACATGGATCTATTTCCTATGAAAAAAAATCCAAGGCTTCCAATAAATTTAAAGTGTTTAAGGTTGTTGTACAGAACCAAACATGGAAGAAAATAAAGGCGTTGAGGAAAGATAATGGTGGATGGTTCTATGGAAACGAGTTCAAGGAATTATGTATGAAGTATGGAGTTTGGAAATGTGTTTGTTCCATTTCCAGGTAAATATGTATACTACGTCTCAGTCATATATTATTTCTTGAGGAACACATGGATCTATTTCCTGTGAAAAAATCCAAGGCTTCCAGTAAATTTAAAGTGTTTAAGGCGGTTGTACAGAACCAAACATGGAAGAAAATAAAGGTGTTGAGGAAAGATAATGGTGGATGGTTCTATGGAAATGAGTTCAAAGAATTCTGTAAGAAGTGTGGAATAGTAAGGAAAAAGACTACTCCATACACACTTCAACAGAATGGAGTTGCGAAAAGAATGAAAAGGATGTTGATTGAAAATGAAAAAAGTATGCTTAGTGGTGTAGGGTTATCATATGAATTCTAGGTAGAGGTAGTGAATACTACATGTTACTCAGTAAATTGATCACCGACATTAGTGCTAGTTGAAAAAACTCTACGTGAGGAATGGACTAGTAAAAATCCCTCTCTTAAACATCTCATATTTTTTGGTTGTGATGCTTATGTGCATGTTCCAAGGGAAAATAAGAGTA